>JAUMHQ010000048.1:18055516-18071496 GCA_032361165.1 Enteromius paludinosus
CTAGGGCCGTTACTTTTTACGCTTTACATGTTACCCTTGGGAGATATTATCAGGAGACATGGTGTTAGCTTTCACTGCTATGCTGATTATACTCAGCTCTATATTTCTTCTCAGCCAGGAGAAACACACCAAATTGAGAAAATAATGGAATGCATAGCTGATAAAAAAAAAAAAAACTGGATGACAAGTAATTTATTACATTTAAATTCTGAAAAAAACAAAGGTGTTAATTATCAGTCCTAAAAAACCCACATGTAATAATCTAGAACACTGTCTAACACTTGATTGCTACTCTTTCAATTCTTCTTTATCAGTTAGGAACCTACAGTAGGTGTGCTGTTTGATAGCAATCTTTCATTTGAAAGCCATGTTTCAAGTGTAAATTATATTGTTCTAGCTTCTGGTTGGATATGAAACAGGTGTGTCTTATCGTGATATTTTAATGTATCATATTAATTATTAACACACTGGTTTGTAATGCATCGCGATTAATCTTTTGACAGCACAATTTTTTTTTTTTGTTATTTAAGCAGAAGTGCAAAACGATATATATATATTGGCAGTGGGGGACCAATTAAAAGGTTTAGACCCACCTGAGCCAGAATTAACTTCACTTTTTAAAACCTTTTAAAATTAACTAAAGGTTGTCAGGGTGTTTTAACTTGACATATGAATCATCTTCAGAACCAAAACATACGGTAAGGGACGTTATCTCAGCAGAACACGAGGGTTAAATTGGCCAAGACGCAGTTATTGGCTGAAAATGCAGTTTATTAAGGCTCTCTGCATCTGCTCAGCGCACTGTTTATTCAACGCGACATTCACGGGAGGCCAGAAAAAGCCACGCCAATATAATTTACAAGCGTGACTCGCATCAATCGCGAGTAAGTGACGTAGATGAAGCTCAGTCAATCCGCGCGCATCTCCAGCGGACCCAAACCGCGCGCGCCTGACTCTCTATATTAATCCGGTAAAGCGCCGCTGTCCGTTCAGCACCACTGACTGTGTGAAGAGAATTAAAGCGCTGACAGTCGACATTTAACACCAGAAACCGCTCTGGAAATCGCTCTTCGTTTGGAAAGCTACTTGTTTGTGATTTTGCTAAAGTGACAGGGAGTTAAATGCGTTTGACGCGTCTGTGAGTAGGACTTCAACAGTTTGTTTAACATACTCACTGACTGTGCAAAGAGAGGAGCACTCGGTTTGTACTGGAAAAGCTTTGGATTTCCGGGCTAACTACAGCTAATCTGTGTTGTTTCGGTTTTGTGCTTGATTTGAGTTATTTTTAGTAGCGAAACGTTTTTTTGAAGATAAGATTTTATTGTGGAATCTACGCTAAACGTCTTTTTACTCTTAGTTTACTCAAGTTTTATGCGTTTTTAAGAGACAAACGGTCGTAATGACAGCTCTTTTTGTGGCACTGCTGTTTTTATACGCGTCAGGGAGCGGGAAAGTGGCTGGCGCGAGCGGCGCGAAGGGAAACCGCTTCGTGTGCACCGCCGTGCCAGCGGGCACCGATTTCAGTTGCCCGGTGGAAACGACCAACCGGGTCCAAAGCACAAGTCCGCAGGAGGAAGAGCTGCGGAATACTATCATTCAGCTTCGAGAGACCATCCTGCAGCAGAAGGAAACTATCGTCAGTCAGCAGGGCACCATCAAAGAGCTCAACTCCAAACTCGCGCGCTGCGAGGCGGACGCCAAGTCGCGGGGCAGCGCGCGCAGGAAGGATTATAGTAAAAACACGATGGGCGATCTGCCGCGTGACCCCACAGAGACTGTGGAGCAGCTGGGCAAGACCATGCAGACCCTCAAAGACCGCCTGGAGAACCTGGAGGTGAGAGTTTATGATGATGAGTGATCATGGGCACTTAAGAGCCATTTGTGATGCTTTTAAGGAAAATGGAGCTCTAATGATCCGAGAAAATTGCTTATTAGTGATGCTTGATTAATGCCTGTCAAAACAAGGTCTTATGAGCCATGCTACGTGGAGGGAGGGACTTTTTCTGTTTGAATTCACGATTTGAATTAAATATTAATTTTGAGCTTTGTAGTGAGCGGATACAGATTCGGCCATTGTTTTAAAGATATGACAGTGCAAAGAACTTTGCTCGTAATTTAAAAAAAAAAAGGGTTTCTTGATTGTCACTAAAAGTTCATTATAATGGAAATGATAAAGTCCGGTATTAAAATGTCCTTCAAACTGGGAAAAAGTGTTGTTGTTTTTTTTAAGAACTATAAGTTTCTGTGGTACCCAAAATGGTTATTCTATGGCTTCGATGCACACACCCCATTTTGGATCCGTGTTTTAGTTGAAATTGCATTCAGTGGCCACTATGCGTGTATATATATAGATATAAAATGTGCAAATTATACATTCACAGATAGCTAAAACTAAATGCACCGATTGAGTGGGCTGTTGGAAGATTTTGGTGTGTTACTCAATTGACATATCACTGCTTAGTATATATGCTTAGCCAAGTATGGAATATTACCAATATGAAAAACTTGAATTCATGCAGGGTCATTGGATCAAAATGAACACTAATTTAACAAAACTACAAACTGAATAACAACCAATTTTGATGAAAAAAATTGGACCCACATGGTGTCTTCATGTCTGTGTAAAACCATAGAGCACGTACAGGTATTTATAGTGTTTTTAGATTTAATTACATCTGTAATTAATTCATGTAATTACAACTACATTATAATTTGGTAACACTTTATTTTAAGGTGTCCTCCTTACACGTGTTGCATGTACATACTATTATAATAACAATTAATTATCCATAAATACTTGCAGGTAACCCTAAACCAAACCATGTAAGGACTTGTAGTTAAGTAATATTACACAGTACTTAAATGTATAATTATACTTATAACAAGTGTAACCTATAATATCACTGTTGACCCACCCTTAAACCTACCCTTCCTAATAAACCTGTTTCTAATGTAACACTGAATACAATGCTGTACGTACATTGTATCTACAATGAAAAGATGACCTTCAGCTATTACGACAAAGAGATATTTCTACTTGATTTAACCCATAGAAACAGTTTGTTTGGTATAAGTTAATAAAATTAGGTTGATTTAGTGATCTTAAATTATATTTTTGACATTTATAAATATTTAAATGTTCAGTACATCTAAATCTAATTTAATTTTAAATATAGTAGTTGAAGACACCTAATATAAAGTGGGACCCCCTTAATGCTTTCAACATTCATTTTAACTTTCAGCAGTTCATTATGAACAATATCTGGCTATAATAGCATGAGGCAGATTAATATTTGATGTCTTTTGTTCTGCAGCAGCAGCTGCGTGCCAACACATCAGGTGGGATGTTTCCCAACGAGCTGAGAGACCTGCTGAAGCGTCGACTGACTGACCTGGAGAGCCAGTTGCTGACCAGAGTCGCCGAACTGGAGGAGGAAAAGAGCCAGCTGTACAACGAGACCACCGCTCACCGGCAGCGCACTGAGAACACCCTCAACTCACTGCTGGAGAGGATCACAGAGCTGGAGAAAAGTACGGCTGCTATCAGACATGAATTATTCAGTCAGTCATGTCAAATGAGATAGAATCCATCATTTTTTCTTACTGATGTGGTGCCCTACCAGTTCAAAACATTTCTTTTTACCTGCTGTCCCCTGTACGGGATAGGTAGACTAGTCAAAGGCGTTTCTCACTCAATGTAAGCGCCATACACACTTTGAACTCCACATGAAACCATTGCAGAAAGCGCCACCGAAGGGCAACGAGCTGGTAAAGAAAGCAAGCTTGCGATATACACATATTCGCAGCGAAAATATGTATTTGTGCTTGGAAGAGGAAAAAAAAAGTCCTGCTGATTGTTTTGATATATCCCAGAACAAAAGCAGTCCTTGAGGGGAAAGCATACTAAACAAACATTTCATGACAGCAAACAAAGGAGGAGAACGTATTGAAAAGAAAACAATAAAACAAACAATCAAATAAATAATTTAAGAAATATTGTTTGACACTTTGGATTTGGAAAAACTTTTTAATGCTCTTGAAAGACATCTTTGTTCTCACCAATCAAGGATGCATTTACTTGATTTAAAAATACAGTGATATTGTGAAATATTATTTCATTTTCAAATAACTTTTCTGTTTTTATTCTTGTAATGTCAAAGCTGAATTTTCAGGATCATTACTCCAGTCTTCAGTTTCACATGTTTCTTCAGAAATCACTCTAACATGATGACTTGCAGCTGAAGAATTTTTAACACAAATGTCTTAACTGTCCTACCTTATCTCATGACAAAAATGTACTGTAGCTGTGGGAACTTTTTCACAAGACCCAAATTTTAACCAATAATCCCCTGCAGTTTCCAACAGAAATGAATGCTAGAAGCGTTTTGTAATCGTTTTCATACACAGTTATGATTACAGCTCCATATGTTTCACTTTATGGATAAAACAAGCTTTCTCTGTAGTTTAGCTAGAACACAATTGGACTTAAAATGTGGAATCCTTGGGTATGAATTCTGTCAAATACAAAGCTAAAAGGACATGCTTGCGATTGCGTTTGCTTATCTGTTTTTCGGTTTGTTATGCACAAATTGCATGTTCGCAAATGATTGCAATGTAGTGTGCACTTTCAGAAAAATCCAACCCGATCTCACGGCAATACGTACATATTTTACGAGGTGGCTAATTCGTAAGAATTTGTACGACCTCACTCATACAATTTATTTTAAATCGTACATATTTTACGAGTTGCCAATTCATATGAATTTGTATGAATGACCTACACCTAACCCCGCCCCTAAACCTACCTGTAACTGGGTTTTAGACAAATCGTACAAAATCATACGAGTGAGGTCATACAAAATAGTACGAATAAGCACGAATTTGCCACCTCGGTTCCAATTTATGGCCGGTCAACTGGTCACAAAATGTGCATGTCGTTTAGTTTTCTTGCAAAAACACAGATATGTTATGAGATCAGATTTGTACAATTACTTTTATTTAATTTAATGCTTTCTTAAATAATCAAAGTATTATGAATATTTATTTCAACTGAGGTGCAAAGTTGGAGCAGTCATGGCAAAGGCAGGCATTGCATCCATCATGCAGATTGCTTGTAGTTAGTTGGCTGCACTTTGAAAGGTCATTGTTGAAACTTTAAACGCTTGACCAGCGCTCAACACAGCATCAGGGGAAACCTTTAGCTAACGCTTCACCGCATAAACTTCCATGCACTGTGCCAATTTTATGCTGAAAGATGAAACAAAGGTATCACTGTGGCAGATTTAATTTTGTGTGAGAGTGTCTGCATGTAAATGAGCTTGCTATTTACAATCATTTGTTTGCTTTTACCGCTCCTTTTGGCCTTTCTTGATATGGGATTTATGCAGGTCCCATCTGTAAGCACTGGATGTCATTTCGTCCTGTTGCATTCAGAACTCAGTGTTAGCACAAATCGGGCCACTTTTGCAAAGCAACTAATTAACAGCTAAGCATCAGCAGCAGCTACATCTTTATTTCACCTTACGTAGCCCCAGCATGTCATTTCATATTAGAACAATTACACGAGCCTGCATGGATCGCTCATTTCATTAATTGAAGCTGAAAGCCTTACTTAGATTCAATTTGCCAAAATCAAATTAACACAATCTCACGTCAGCAGTTTGCATCTTCCCGTCCTTCAATGCAAACCTCTCACTCGATTCTCTTCACAGGTAACAGTGCGTTCAAATCTCCAGAGGACTTTAAGGTGTCTCTGCCTCTGCGCACCAACTACCTGTATGGCCGCATCAAGAAGAGCCTGCCAGAGATGTACGCCTTCACCGTGTGTATGTGGCTCAAGTCCAGCGCCAGTCCTGGAATCGGAACCCCGTTCTCTTACGGCGTCCCGGGACAAGCCAATGAGATTGTGCTGATAGAGTGGGGAAACAGCCCCATGGAGCTGCTCGTCAACGATAAGGTGAGATACAGCAAAGCTATTCATGTTTTATTCACTGAACAATCTCATTAAATTAATAATTGCTTTGTTGACAATAATACAGACCTGGCATTAAGTCATAGGTGTCTTTTGTCTTAAAAATAGCACTAAGTATGATTCATAGAAAAATATGATAGCTCATTTAAAATGTTCCCTAAAGGTTTCTGAAATAAACGGTTTTCACAGGCTAGATTTTATTTTAAGACAAATTACACAAAGGGCCTTGAAGATGAAATACTAGTTAAACTGCCGTGCTGTGTGAGAATTTACATTTCATAAAAAAGCAGCATGTATTGTATCAAATATATAATAATTGTGCAGTTTTCTTGAACTTATGATAATTGAGAGGCTACATGGAATATTTGTACTTTTAAAAATTATTTTGTCACAGCTCAGGATAGCTACTGTGCTCACACACACAAAAACACAATATTTGCCATGCGTGCAACACTAAAATAAAACATGGTTTACCACACATGGCTTAGAGACACAATTAATTGTTCATTAATTAAGAGATTAAAGGATTAGTTCACTTGCGGAATTAAAAATCTGGATGATTTTCTCAACCCCATGTCATCCAAGATGTTCATGTCTTTCTATTTCTATTTCTTTTCTCTGTCATTTTCTAAAAATAAAAATGTATATATATATTTCAACCACAAATGCATGTCTTACATTAGTTTTGCAATGCACTTTACGTAATCGCGTTGTAAAGATTAAGTGTGGTTAGTTCTTCATCCATGTCCTTCAGTTCAAAAAGGTAAGGTAGTGTGAAAACTCCATCTCATTTCATCTCACTGCATTGTTTTACTTTTGTAAAGGGCTTTGACTTTCTTTGCACATTCGGTGTGTAAACACTGGGTCAGTAGTTCTGCAGAGGTCAGGCTAGTGGAGGACAAGCATTTGTGGTTAAAAAGTATATAAATGTTTCTTTTTTTAGGAACTAGATAAAACTGTTACTCTTTAGCTGGGAGCCCTTTGAAGCTGCACTGAAACTCCAAATTGGACATTTAACCCACTGGCTCCCATTGAAGTTCATTAAATGGAGAAAATGCTTTCCTCAAAAACCTTAATTTCTTTTCCACTGAAGAAAAAAAGACAAACAAAAAAGACAAGAAATTTTTACTCTGGAAGTGAACTAATCCTTGAACTGCATCTACAGTAGCTGACAGGAGGCACATCACATGAGCTCCACTGTCTTCACTCGCGCTTTTAATTAACAAACAAAAGTTAGTTGATTAGCTTTCAGAGGCTTTTGTTGCACAACACCCTCAATGATTTCATAGTTTAGTACAAAAGCACACATAAATGAATTAAATATGACCGTTGTGATTTTAACTCGAGAATATGACACCGAGCTGCTTTTCTTTGGGGAAAATTAGCTTCCAATATCTCATCCGTAAATTAGGTTAGCATGTCTCAGTAAACATGGATGCTGTATCTCTGGATCATTGTGGAGGAGATTGCGCCATGACTTGGTTTTCTGTTGAGTGTAACCTGAGGGTCTTGAGAGAGCGAGAGATGGGAAAAGAGCGAATGAGCTCTGCTGCCCTGCTAGTTCCCCTGATACCTCACTCAGGAAGTGTCAGTTTGGCATCTTGCTTATTGAGGGAGGCATCTTACCCGGCAGCCCTGCACGACATGCATTATACATGTACAGTGTGTGTGTGTACTCATGTGTGTGTGCGAGTGTGTACGTCAAGCTGGAAAGAACAAGAAAGTGACGAGGATCTTGAGAGAAGCAGACATGCCGAATGTGATTACCTGTCGAGTGTGTCTTCAGTGCTTTTTCCCACTCCAGTGAATGCATCACACCTCAGTGCTTCGTTACTTCTGTCTGAATGTTGTGTTTTTATACTTTCTGCATACTGCTCAACTTAAGTACATTAAATGACTACTCTCAAGATGCAGTAGCTGTCAAACTCAATGTGTGTCTAGCTTGGAGATTAACTACATAAACTATTTGAAAGAATGTTGGGTTGTCGGATACAACTTTATAGAGGGCAGTTTATGTTATGATGATTTATACAGACACTTTATATCCTCCCTTAAGTTGCGCACTAGACGTTGAGCATGCAAAAATTTCTACAGGGGTCAAGCAAGATGCCAAACATAACATAGTTGAAACCCTAAAAATATGCTTCACTTTACTGCAACGCTGTTATCTAACCCCTAAAAGATCACATGATGGCATGATGTTAAACTAACTAGAATGCAGCAAAATTCACATAAGCTTGTGTTTCAACCTAAAATGAAAACTTTCTGAAAATGGACTAAATGTGAAAAAATATCACTTGCTCACCAATGGATCCTCTACAGTGAGTGGGTGCAGTAAAAAACATCTACAAATACTGTAATCCACACAACTCCAGTCCATCAACTAACATCTTGTGAAGTGAAAAGCTCTATGTTTGTAAGAAACAAGGGCATTATTAAGATGTTTAACTTCAAACCATTGCTTCTGGCCAAAATACGAGTCCGAATACGAGTCAGGGGAGAAATATGCACAGACCAATCACTGTGTACTAGCAAAAACTGTCCAAAACGTTACGAAAAGGCAAACATGTTGAGGGATTTTGATGTAAGAGGACAATAGGATTTTTTTTTTGTTTTTACTGTAGGAAGCTTTATTATGGATTATGGACTCATATTTTGGCTAGAAGCGGTCTATTGACTGTTTTCAGTAGGTGCAGCTTACACAAAAGTCGTTTCCAAACCAAGCAGCTTACTGTTGGTCAACACACGTGACTAACGTTGCAAAATCTCTGTAAGGAAGTGTTTCATCATTGCATAAAATACCATAAAATCCCAAATTACGATTGAAATAACTGCATGTTGCCAGGTTCTCTCACATATGATTAGCAATCACTCTGGTCGGCAGGAGACAGCAATCCAGTCATGCGGGTTCACATACGTTATAGTCCTCCGTGTCAACAAGCGCAAGCCCATACAGTTTATGTGAGATGCATTAGCTCGCCGTAAATTGTTCTCCCGTTTATGTCCGTGAGGCACATTAAATTAGTCTGGAACTTTGCGATCACGCTTAGCCAGCAGTGACTCAAAAGTCCAGTTTATTAAAGTATACTATAATTCCCTAGACATGAACTATAATGTACTTGTTGTTTTATGAAAGAACCCACTTATACAGGGAGATATCGAGTTGACGTCTCCTATCTCTCACTTCTCCTATTTTCATCTGCCGTCCCCTCCTAATACCTGATTGGTCGTACTTCACCAAGCACCCAATTACATTACAAAGAAATATAAAATGGCAGGCGTAACAGTTTAGGTTTTCCCTCAGCACATTTTTATACTGTACCTTTTGACTTTACTTTATATAATTTGAAACACAATTTTACCTAACATTTAAATACGAAATATGCAACCCGCAGGGCTACATAAGCAATTATGCAATGACTCATTGACTTAAATGTAAGGAAGAAATTGGGTCATATAAAGGGGTGCGAGGCTGGACTCTTTTGACATGGCCAACCACCTAGAACTATGAAAGCCCATTTCCACCACTGAAACTTTTTGTCTCACAATTCTGACTTTGTTTCTCAAAACAGCATGATACAAACTCTCAATTCTGATTATTTTTTTCCTCAGACTTTTGTGTTATAATCAGAATTTTGGAGTAATACAAAAAGAACAGCCTTAGCAACCACAAAACAGCTAAAACTCATTAGCATTGACAACAGCGACTAGCACACTTGCACTTTTTCCTCAGCAAATCTAGTTATATTCTTTGGGAAGTGAGTTAGAGTGAAATGCCTCACTCTAACTCACTTCCCAAAGAATGTAACTAGGATTATGTCTGTAGGGACACAATGGAGGAAAGCGGCATACATCTCCTGAATAATTACTGTGAAAGCAGTTACTTCTTCTTAAATATGCATTTTTAGCATCAGTTTCCACAGTAATAACCCCCTACGGTTTGGCCCTTTCTGTCACAGGTAGCTCAGCTTCCTCTCTCTGTGAGTGACGGCCGCTGGCATCACATCTGCATCACCTGGACAACCAGAGATGGCTTCTGGGAGGCCTATCAGGATGGAGAGAGATTAGGGACTGGAGAGAACTTGGCCCCCTGGCACCCAATTAAACCTGGAGGAGTCATTATCCTGGGCCAAGAACAGGTGAGCAAGAGGACGTAAAAGAGCTGATCCCTCATGAGACAGACATGCAATGATAATAATAAGTCTTCACACGCAATGATTAGAAGACGTCAGCTCTCAGCAGCACTTGTGAGCTCTGGGACTTCTTGAGAGAAATGTTAGATCTGACATAGATAGCACAAAGTCCATGTGACACATAATCTGCTGGTCACCTAGACTGAGCTAGTCTGATCATTGAATGCATTTACACTGCTTAACGGTGCATGAAAAAGCACAATCTGTGACCTAAATTGCCAGAAGTGCTAAAAACAATAGCTGTCAAGTCCAGTCACATTTGTGTATATATCCCTTTATACAAACATATAGTTTTAAAGCAGCTACACATTAATAAGCAGGAACATATAACAGGGTTACTGTTGTGCTATTCATCAATTATGAAACAAATTAAATTTCAGCTGTAAAGCAGCTCTGCAGAAGATAATAGTGTCATTATTCAGTTCCGTGTTGATTCAATTCAGTTCAATAAGTGTCGATGCTGCAAAGTTAGTGTCAGCTGCGTTCAGATTGGTTTCTCATCTGATAGTGTTAGTGCAGAAAAAGCAATAATCCTGCTGAATATTAATTGTCTTTTAAACCCCCGGGCCATTCCTGCTGTGCAGTAAAATCGGAACTCTTTTAAAAATATGCTTGTGTTGTAAGCTACATATTTACTCCATTGGAAGAACCATTTTGGGCTTCTCAAAGAACCTAACAATAAACAGCTCTTAAAAAACACTTTTCTTAGTGTGAAGAACATTCTAATAATCCTTCAGAACATTTAGTGCAGTGGAAAGGTTCCATGGATGTTGAAGGTTCTTCATGGAACCATCAGTGCCAACACAGAACCCTAATTTAAATTCATTGCTTGGAATTGACAGTTGTCTTATATGCAAAGTTAATTTTGATGTTTGATATGTTGACATTATGATACACATTTCTGTTTTTTTTACTAAGCAAATAGATTGTTTTAGAACTAATATGACAAAACATCATAGAATTCATCAACTTTATTAGTTATGCTTTTACTGCTTTTGGCAGTGCACACAGTGTATGAGTTTTAATCAGTTCCCTGAGGATTTAACCTACGTCCTTGGCATTACTATTCTCACACTCTACTAGTTGAGCTACAAAAACTGAAAAATTATTTTTATTTATTTATTTATTTATTTTTCTTCACTGCCAACAAAAATAGACCCACTATGACTTAAAGCATAAGGTGTAGGGTGCCGCCAAGAAATGCACAGACCTGTTTTACAAACTGAAACTTAGAAAAAAAGAAAAGGCTATGCGAATATACAACACCTTATTGTCAGCATTTAAAGTATTTTTTGGTAACACTTCAGAATAGGGGTCAGAATAATGCATTAGTTAAGCATTAATTAATGGTTAATTTGTTCACAATTAAGCATTAGTTGAGCAAAACACTCTAGTAATTAATGATTTACTTAACATTTTAATCATGAATTTGTGTTTTTGCTCAACTAATGCTTGAGCAAAATGCTTTAGTAATTAATGATTCAAATGTTAAGTTAATCTATAATTACTAGTGAGTTTTTGCTCAACTAATGCTTAATTGTGAACAAATTAACCATTAATTAATGCTTAACTTATGCATTAATTTGGACCCCTATTCTGAAAGGAAAGGAAAGGAAAGGAAAGGAAAGGAAAGGAAAGGAAAGGAAAGGAAAGGAAAGGAAAGGAAAGGAAAGGAAAAGTTGAAATTAGAGTTTATTTTCAATTTGCCTCAACACACTTGCATGGAAGTTTCTAAAAAAAAGCCTAGTGAGAGCTTGATTAGACTTTGGACAGCCCTGCATTAGGCCATGACCGCCCAAAAAAAAAAGATGTAACCTACAGAAATACTCAGAGTAAAACCCTTACTTCTAATACACAGGCAGTTTGTGTGATAAGCTGGTATACAAGTGAATGTCCTTTATTGTATAATTGCTCTTGAAAAGCTCCTCGGCCAATCAGATTCGAGGACTGAAACAGCCAATGCCCTGCATTTACTCTAATTATTATAGACCTAAATGACTCCAAATTGCTCACATTAAGTATGCTATACCGTCACCAATCCCTTTTTTCCCCAAATAGGAAGTTTATGAAACGGACAGTTGCTCCAAGGAGCTCGTGATCGAGGGGTTACGTCCGAAAACCACCTACTGCCTTCAGGCTGTATCTGTTACCCCTCGCTCAGGCCGCAAAAGCTTACGGAGTCCCAGCACCTGCATCAGCACTCACTGAAGGCTCAGTGTCTCCCACAGGTAAGCCTTACGTAACACTTGATATGGTTTCTTTAGTAAGGGAAACACCGGAGATAAATGAGGGTGTCCGTGACAAGTTTCCGCCTTTGTGCTTTCTCCAAGTTGCCCCCCGGGTATTGATGGTTGGTAGACAAAAAGACGACAAAGTGAGCACAGACACGCTACTTGTTATTCGAGACAGAGATTGCTCTCTTGAGACACCCTCAGATCAAGTTCCAACCACCTTAGGATAAATTAGACTGATTGTCTACTTCGCTAAGAGTTTCAGTTCTGAGAATTTTGAGCAGATACAAGATGCACATGTATTTTTAGAGTATTCATACTATTTCTGGTTTCGATTATAACATTTCTGTTTTATCTGCCTGCAGGGTAAGGCTGCTTCTGGATCTTTGTTCAACATGGAAATTACACACATGCACACTTCAAAGTGGAATGTCTGCAATTTTTCACCAAGGTCATATTTACTATTAGGCAAACTATAAGCCTGGCTTTGCCTTTAGGTTATATTAAAGCTGAAGTGCGTAATTTCTGCACCACTCGCACCATCAGCAAAATAATGACTGTTTACACACGGTTTCCTGAACACTCATCTTTCGTTGAGTGGACAAAGAAATGGTGCCACCCTCAACACACACCACTGGTTTGAGCCAACAAGCATCGGAAAGTATTTACACTTTTTTTTTCTCTCTCAGGAAAAATAACAAATGGCTTACTTGAATATATTTAGTATTAAGTTCACTTTTTATTATTATTAAAATACATACTTCAGCTTTAAGGCTAACGAGTGTTAAAAATAAAAACATGAACTAACCGTATCGTTTAGAAAGGAGAACTAAACACCAGATAGTAGAGTTGTGTTGGGATTTGCTAAATACACAACAAATGACTGAAAGTAAAACGAAATAAATTATGAAAGAAAAATGTTGTATAAAGTATTTATTGGTCACTTGTGTACAGTAAAATAGTAGAATTTGATATAAATGAGATGATTCCGGGCTCAGCCCTTTTTTTTTTTTCTTTGAGCCCTCCTGGAGCAAATAACCAGTCCACATCGGAACAGAACAGCTTTTAACATTAAATCGGTCACATGGGTAGTAAAACATTGGATAAAAACAGCTCAATACAACATACACTAAAGAGCAAAACCAGAATAACTATCAGCAGTGCATGTGTACCATGTAACAATATTTCAAAACCGTTTCACAATCCAAGACTTCAACTTTGGTGAAAACGTAAATCTTCTGTCATCCACTCGACTGTGTCCTTCACGTTTGATCTCTGCAGTTCTCCTACAATAGGAGCAATGATTGTGCTTAGACATTAACACCAGATAAATCTAGTAATGATCATTGCAAGACATAAAAAGGAGGCACCACAATGTCTCTCCAAGTCCTTTGTTCTTATGAATCCTAATGTGCAGTTTAGTTTCGGTCTAAACTAAAAGTAACTGTTATACCTAATACAATAACAGCATAAATGTAATGAACAGTCATGACTCGAAAATTGCAGTGCTACAAAACATATTGTTCTTTTTTCTTTAAAACAGCACCACATAATGGGTGTTTTTCAACAGGGGTCAGTGGGAAAACCTTGATTAGTCCTGAACAAGCAGTACATTTACGCTGACTGATATAATTACAGAAAATAATTCTAATCCCTATGATAACAACCTTTTCAATACTGAGTTGCTTCTCGAACACCTCTTCTCCAACAAAGAGTACAGCACTCTTCCATTTGCCACCCTATAACCACAGAATAACGCTTCGCTTTGTTCAATTAATATGCTTCATATTACACAGATACAATATTTTAAGTAACACGCAGAGAGAAAATGGAAAAGCAAGATACGGAACTACTTCTGTTCACAACAGACAATGAACAAGTTAATAATTCAGTCAAAGGGTAATGATTGATAAAGCAGTTTGAATATATAGGATGACAGTTAAATCAATTACACACAGTTCAAACACCAAATCCTGATTGAACTATTACATAATCAGTTACAATTTTAAACATTCTGCTTTAAATGTTAAGTGAACCGACTGCAGCTTATAAATCAAGCTAATCGGATGGTAACGGCTTTAAGTTGCATCCTGTTGCTTGATGAATCTATTAGTTAAATACATTTTTTAGGTTTTGACTGGAATGATTTGCAAATATTGATAGACACTAACAATATAGTTAGTTAACTCTTTCATCACTATTTGGCAGCATAATGCAATATCTATACACATTTGCTTCCCATGCAACCTAATAAGCTACAGGCATGTGGATACCTCTAAAAGACATAGATAAAATGCATTGACTTAAAGCTAAAAACAAATATACAATTATATAGAGGAATCAATTTCAAATATAAAAGAGACAAAACCCTGAAAATGTAATGTATTAGTACAGGAAATATAAAGAGCTATGTAGGATACTGCGGTGTTTGAGCTGGTAAACGTGAGGTCTGTTAGTTTGGTCGATCACATTAGCTATGTCACTTCATCTGTACAACTATTAATATTTATATAAACACTGTGGGCCCTGTTTATGCCTTCCATATGACATTACGCGATACGAAATCAAACGACAAAAATGCCTGAACACTTTAAAAATCAGTAGTTTCTAACTGAGTCTGGGATCTGGGATCCGTGTAAAAGGCTTACAAATCAAGTCACTTTGTAAAAACTACAAACCAGCAATTCTACTGTAAAATTCAGTGGAATGTTGATCATTCACTTCATATATGTCACTTCATATTAAATTACATACCATAGCAAACAGCATATAAATAAAAGTACCACAGAATATCTCCAGCAGCAATGGCTCAAATACAGATCAAAGGCCATGATGTTAATCTTGGGGAAAAATAAAAACTAAATGTCACGTTGAACAGACAGATTCAAGACAAAAGAAAGACTGTGTTCTAGATGCAGCTTATTTCAGGATAAAAACTCTTTCTCCAGTTCAAAGACAGACAGTCGACTTGGTGTGCTCTGTATTCGACAGAGGGGAACCGTGCAGTCTCGTTTTTGACCCTCTGTGTCCATATCCAGCAAAGAGCAGCCAATTTTGACCTCTGAGGGGAGGGCCATGTCCATGTTCTGGGCACTCTTCTCCCCAGAGTAGTGCCCGAGAGAATAGCTCTTATTGCGGCTCTTTAGAAGACCCCAGGAGTGAGGTTTGCTTCTCAGGGAAAGCGGCCTGGGTCTAGATGCTGATTCCCTGGAGGCTTGCTTCTCTGGGGCAGGCTCTCTGTCAGCCTTCTTCTTCAGGGAAGTGGTAGAGAGATCAGCTGGACCAGCCTGGGAGTTACTGCTGCCATTAACTTGAGCAAAGAAAGTAACATCATTAATAAACAATATTTATAAACAAAACTTCACTGTTATGGGCTAATACAGAGTAAAACCTCCAAACTATTTTGCAATCACATAAATCAATATCCTAAATGAAATCCACTAAAGATGCACAACATATTGCTAATCAGCTAATATATAAATATATATATATATATATATATATATATTAGTGCTGTCAAAAGATTAATCGCGATTAATCGCATCCAACATAAAAGTTTTTCTTTGCATAATATGTTTGTATGTG
>JAUMHQ010000048.1:18071596-18084424 GCA_032361165.1 Enteromius paludinosus
AGGAAAGGAAAGGAAAGGAAAGGAAAGGAAAGGAAAGGAAAGGAAAGGAAAGGAAAGGAAAGGAAAGGAAAGGAAAGCAAACCAAACCAAACCAAGTATGGTTTCCCATACTAGGAATTAGTGCTCTGCATTTAACACATCCAAGTGCACACACACAGCAGTGAGAAGTGATCAAGCATTAATTTGGACCCCTATTCTGAAGTGTTACCCATTTTTTAATCATTATTCTAGCTGTTTCAGTTCCTGGTCACTACTCAACTGGTTTAAATGCAAAAAAAATAAAACTAAATAAGGCAAAAGTCTGCGTTTCTCATTTCCGCTTGTGTTTAAAATCCTCTCTTTTCTCTGCTTCAGTTAGCTTACTTACTGTATAATTACCAAACATATTTCGCTAAATGTCAAAAAAAAGGGATAGACAAAGAACCATTCAAACTTGCATGATGTGCTGCATTCCCAACCCAGCACCACTGGGTTACTGATTATGGATTGACTGTTGAGCTGACTGGCATTAGAGGAATGTGGGATGTCTGTAGAATCACACCGAATGTGTTTTTATTCAGACAGCTAGCTACAAAGTATGTAGACAGATTAACTAACTTCAGGTCTCAGCAGAATCTCCCATGCAGGGGATTTTAGTGTAGTCTCCTGTGAGCTTCCATCAGTTAGCATTAGAAGGTTACATACTATAGCAGACAGCAAGGCGGCTCATTAGAGTTTGGATCAGAGCAGAGTACCAGGATGCTGAGGTTTTAAAAACACTGATAGTCAAAGATTTTAGAAATGTGTTAAGCTGCATACTGTATTTTCAAAATTAGCTGGTAGTACAGTTTGTGCATTGCTTGAACAATTCGGTGTTTAATAAACCTTTCCTGAAAGTGAAATTAGGAGGATTCTTTAGGTTTCTAAGGGTTCAACATAGGACTATGATCAAATTAAAATGCTGTCTTGTGACAGGATTCTCAAAAACACAATGTCTGAAGGTGTGTGACTTTAGGTGCAGCGCTCCAAATTTGCATTTGAAAGCAATGAACTGAACAGTGATGCAAAACATGGCTAGAATGGCTAGAACTTTATTTCTTTCTTGTGCAGCAAATTAGCGATTAGAGCGATTTCTGAAGGATCATGTGACACTGAAGACTCGAGCAATGATGCAATAAAATCAGCTTTGCATCACAGGAATAAATTACATTTTCAAATACATGCAAAAAGAAAACAGTTCATTAGAATTGTAATAATATTTCATAATTTTACACTTTATACTGTATCCCTGGTATAGTGATGTGTGCTGTTATTCCACAGGACATCGTAGGAGGAAGATTTGATGCCACTCAAGCCTTTGTAGGAGAGTTAAGCCACTTCAACATGTGGGATAGAGTCCTGCGTCCTATAGACATCTCTGCTATGGCCAACTGCTCAGCCTACATGCCTGGCAACGTGGTGCCGTGGGTCGATGCCAACGTGGAGGTATTTGGCGGTGCCACAAAAGCAGCACTGGAGATTTGCGAAGACCGTCTCTTTGATTCCTAAGGACACGTCTGTCAGATTGGAAGCGTTCTCTTTGTCGAGGTAACCCACGTCCCAAAACCGCTCTGGGAACTTACAAAGACGGTTCAAAAGAAACACGCGTTTACACGTTTTCACATGAAGGATTACTCCGTCCTCTATTCTGCTTTATGTTCGTTGAGACTTTGCTGTCAGCCTGACCAATAACTTAAATGACTGTGATTAATTAGAAAAATAAAGAAAAAAATATCAGTCTGCACTTTCAAGGTCAAAATAGAGTATTTGAGGCTCTGGCTGAAGCAAAACTTTCTTGTTGATATTATATATGCTTTTCTCTGTGTTGCGTCCTTCAAAAACTTCATGGGTATTTTAAGAACTGCAGTAAAAGATGGATATTTTTGCCATTTTCGCTTTTGTCATGTTGTGTATAGACCGATGCCCATCAAACCACTGAAAAAAATGTAACTGCATAGTTTCAACATAACCTTTATTAAAAATGAATGAATGAGCTAGACTGTGACGTTGCACATATGGAAAGGCATTCAGACAGAAGTGTCTTTATGGCTATGATCCAGAGATTAGTGGAGGGAACATTCGCATGTTAAAAAATCTTCTTTCATATCGCTGTCCCTCACCAGCTGCCGTCTCGAGCAGATCTGACATCCAAAAAACCTTAAAGTAGCAAAGCTGCCAAGGACTGACCCGCGGCGCCCAGGAGAAAGTCTGGCTGCAGTGGTTCACCCCGTAAAGCTAGTTTGATTTCATTCGGTTTGTGAATCCCAAAGTGTTGTGTGTTTGAAACGTTTGTGAAGGATTTTGATATGAACAGAACATGGCGTTATGAGATTAACTGTGAGAACTCGACCGGGAATGTGTGCTATACTTTTTTAATAATGTTTTATTGATAAAAAAAAAAAAAATGGATAAATAAAAAAAAAAAAAATGGGTTGAGATGAAACTGAAGTGCTGATAGGGACTAATGAGGTTGACAGCGTTTGCACTTGTTAAAGCGCGACATCGGGAGGGTTGATTTATGTTGACAGTTTGATGCTACAAATGCGTGAACCTCACAAAACCTGTCAAAGTCATATTTCCCTCCAAAACCAAAAGAGAAAAAAAGAGAAATATATTTTGCATAAAAAAATCAAGCCTATTTTTAATCCCATTTTTGCATTGTGCAGTTTTTGTTTGCATAATATATGTTTGTGTACTTTGTATATTTATTATGTTTATATATAAAGACACACACATACAGCATATTTAAAAAATATATATTGATAATATTTATAGGAATAAAATGTATATTAAAAATACAGATATTTAATATATAAACAACATAATTTTCTGAAATATATACACGCATGTGTGTGTATTTATATATACATAATAAATACACACATATATATTATGGAAACAAAAACTTTTATTTTAGGTGCAATTAATCACAATTAATCGTTTAGCAGCACTAATTGTAACATTATTTTAATTCAAATTAAGCACATTTGCCATTAGTGTAGTGTATGTGATTCTCATAAGTGTAATGCAAATAATTTGTTTTTTATTTATTTATTTATATTTTTTTATTGTTAAGCGTTTATGGTAGTCTTGATAGTACTGCCTTCATTGCTTTTTTACGTAAATATTACTTTACTGACATTTTCTTGAAATAAAAACAGTATTACAGTAATTACAGTAATGAGAATCAAACTTGAGCACTCAAAAACAAACAAACAAGAAACACTCAGGTAACAACCTAAACTTGGGGAATGTGCTTGTTATGACAAAAATAATGTCACAATACAAACAAACCAAAAAAAAGAGTAAGGGTCCTGAAAATCAGACTCAGAGATGTTTTCATGAGATTCACTTGTGTGCTTTCTGATTTTATTCGTGCTTGATCTATTTAGACGACTTCAAAACCGTACATTTGTGTTGAAGTAGAGCAGTGCAATATATATATATGGGACACTTTATGTAAATGTGGTCCTTGGCGTCGTTTCTGTGTTTTCACGTTTAAAAGCATCACTGGGCTTGCCGCTCTCACTCCGTCTCGCTGTGTTACATGGATGTTTTCATTTCATCTTTCAACTTGTTGTGCACAAAGGCCAGATCAAAGTCTGTGAAATTCACTGTGGTGCAGCGTTCTTACACAGTAGACACTAATAATGCATTAGTGTGTTTCCCTCGTCGACACTTGTTTGTATTTGGGCTACAAGAGCTCTCCCGCTCGACCGAAATGCACTGGAATGAGACAAAGCTCTTTTGAATACTCAGTTTCTTTCGTTTGAATGTAATCTACTGCTATTTTGTGTCATAAATGTACTTAGAGGAACAAAAATCTTGTATGTAAATGCATTTTGCATCTGTTATGCTGCCTTCAGGTCCTGTTGAAATCATCATATGTTCAACTATACAATGTCGTAGCCACCAATGGGAAGCTGAATTAAAAGAAGCACGGTGAAACCATGTCATTCTGACCAAATCAGAATTATGATTATACTTGTTTGGATTTGAAGGCAGCATTAGGTCAAAATGTTTACTTGTTTATAATCTGACCTGATTTTGTTCAGAATGTAACATTATATTTTTGTCCGAAATGAATGGCCTTTTCTGAGCACCGACTGTGCTTTCTGGGTTTTTCAAGGATTCAACCCCTAATGATAGACCACGGCTTGAAATGGCAAGAACGAGGAAAATAATAGATTAAAAAATAAATGGGTTTAAAGTGAAATCTCTCTTTCCTCGTATACAGAGCAACCTGGGGATGTTGTTCAGCATGGAGGAACGGTTGAATGTCCTTCTTCACCCAATAAATGATTCTAAAAACCACACATCAGAGTTCTGCCTCGGGGAATTTTTGAGTCTTTTACCGCTGCTACACAGTTTCTTTGGAGTTCAGTCTCTTCGTTTTCAGTCTCAGGATTTCTGTTTATCTGCAGTGTGCTCTCTAAACATCAACTTAATTTTTTTTTTTAATTATATATATATATATATATATATATATATATATACGCACACACATACATACATATAGATTTTCAATCAAATACTCCATTTCAATTAAAACTGTAATTTGTTTACATGTAATTTATTCCTGTGATGCAAAGCTGAATTTTCACATGATCCTTCAGAAATCAGCCTAATATTAAGATTTGATGAGAAACTTCTCTTAGAATTATCCAACACAGTATCACGACCAATTCATCCGTATTTATAAAAGGTGGAAAAAAATCGTATGAATTTGTCTAAACTCCAGTGATTAAAAAAATAATAAAAAAAATAATATTTAGCCTGTGATTCTTTTAATTAAATGTTTCAAAAGATAGCATTTATTTGAAATAGAATTTATATTATAAACATTTACATTGATTTAATGCATCGTTGCTGTAAAAAAAGTATTCATTATTTTATTATAAACCAAAGTTATCGGAGTATGATCATAAAAGGTTCTTTAAAAAAATCTGCTGTTTTGTCCTCAAACCAATTAAATATATCACATTTGCTGTGGCTTAGCCAGAAACAAATCTACTATCTAATGAATCATTGCTCTCATAATATCCAGTAAATAAAAATGTCTTTGTTTCAGAAATGGAACAAAAAAATCCTTGTCTGCATGATTGTGCCTAACCTGTCAGTCTGAGCTCATAATTAATGGTCTACTCGTTTTATTACCGTTATGAGTAGGGCTTGAAACTAGGGCGATATGTTTGAACACTAACAAGGTCAACAGCACGCATTAAAGCAATGATGCTTTCAGTTCATAATATTACAAATATCAGACTATTCACAACTATAGATGCTGCCCTGCTGTGTCTTCTTTTCCCCCTGTTGTATTTCCTCTGCAATAGGAGCCTTTGAGAGCCCTTCAATCATTTTATTGAGACTTGTGAAGTCTGGCACAGTCCATTTATCTTTAAAAATACATTTTAAAAACCAGATACATCTTGCAACCTTCCAGGTTTTTGTCCTAAAGTCACGTGCCTGATCTCAAACTGCCATGTCTCTTTGACATTCGGCTCAGACATTGGTGTTGTGGATAAAACCTCATACGAAAGGATGTGGGTTCGAAACCCTTTTTTATTCTGCTGCACCTCTGATGCCCTTGAACTCTAAGCTTTGCAACTGGCAGAGTGAAACATAACTGGAACGACCTGTAATGAAATTGTCTTGTAGACCGTGTCTCTATTCTGGACATGTCTAGACTCTGCTTGTTATCAGACGCATCACTTCTCAGATCACACAGAAGATGGGTTTTCTGGGAAAGGCATTGTGTTGATTTTCCTCTCATAATGGAAGCGCGATGCTGTGCTGTTTTGTTTGCGTCCACAGAAGCCTTGAATAGACATAAACGGCAGTTTTTTTTTCCGGTCCTCTGTTTTGGATCAAATTGCTTCCAGCAGCTGCAAAATCCTCGTTCTGGCAAGATGCCAGGTGGAAATGAAAAAATCTGCGGATTATGAGTAGAGCAATGTAGGTCGTGCTTTTCCGGGGCTTTCTGTTTTAATTTGCGCTCTCTGGGTTGTCACTGGCGTTAATTCATGGGTTTCCTTTTCCCAGGACGTCACATTGTAATTGCTATAATGCTTTAACTATGGCAGAATTACACATACAATAAAACGAAAAAAAAAACAGGAGGAGGATACTGATGAAGCCCGGTGAGTATCTGACAGCACTATTGTTGGGTTCAGCTGCAGCCGCCCCATAGGAAAAGTAAACATCACAAATGAGATGCTTTATATTAGCTGTTTTTCTCCCATAAAAGATGTTAAATTGAGAATCTTATTAATGCTTGCATCTCATTAATCACAGAAATTTCTCATGAGTAAATAGCCCCATTAATCACACATTACTGAGAAGTGTCTCCTTTAGTGCTTCAGAAGAGATCTTGAGAGTTTCTCGAGCTGTGTAAATGCTAGCTAGTTCAAAAAGAAACATTAGGTTTATACTTACTGAAAGTGCTTAATTTTATTGTGCTTGTAGTGTACTTGTAAACAATACAATATGAAATAAATGCAAGGTCACATTAAGTAAAGACACTTACGACAGTTTTTTTTTTTTTTAAAGTTGCACATTTTTTATTATGATACAGATGTATTAAAAAAAATGCACTTCAAGAATCCTTAAGTCAACATTGGTTGTCATTGGCTCTTGCGTGTCTCGTGATCGATTGCGTCATACTACCGGACGCGAGTATGTTTTCTGAATGAGAGGACATTAAAACCTTGTGTTTTACTCTCTTCCTCACATAAAGATTTCGTATAGCTTCAGAAGACTTGTAATGTAATGTGACATGATTTGTTAGTAACGTATGTATACTGCTTGGTTAGGATTAGTTTGTGCAATAAATACCTGTATAGTAACTGCATTTGCCTGTGTGTGTGTTTATATTGTTCAGAGGTGGGTAGGTTTAGTGTAGGGGTGGGGTTTGGTGCTCCAATAAACCTAAAAAATGATTTAATAAATTTGTATATGCATGCTAACTAACATTTGGGTGCGTTTACTTACACGGGTCAATTGTTCACCACAAAAATAGCAATTTGAGCTACTAAAATAAATATAGTCAATTTTGATTTTACGCCAACTTTAAAGTATACTGAAACATTTACATACCTAGTAAATTTCGCACTTAAAGACAGGGTAAGTGAACTTTTAGAAAACAGATTCGGACCGAATACCAAAACAAACTTGTAGCCAATCAGCAGTAAGAGGCATGTCTATTCATGATGTGGAGGATAGAGCGTTCAGTGAACAGATGAGCAGAGCAACAAAAAGATAAAAATAAAAGAGGAAAATGTCTGCGGAACAATAAGGCAAGAAGTATGACCCATGTAAATATCGTATCAGCTTTCCAGCGCTGGAGAGAACTGGAAGTGAAAGACCTGCGATCAGACAATGATGTTGCTTTAGTTCTTTTCGATAGGTGAGGGTTAGTCTCAGCCTCAGACATCACGCCCATGGAACGTTGGCTAAATTTCTGATGCATATGGTACGCTTAACTGGAAACACTTCAGGAATGTCAAAGTCATCAAATGATTGGTTGAATTTTACCGGATTTCTGGGGGACGCGAGGGTCGCATTTGTTTTCGGTCTGCTGGAAAACAAAGAGCCGATATGTGATTGCGGGAAAAAAATTTTCGCGTTCACATGAGTGACGATAAGCATTTATTAAGATCAGTTGAACGTTGGATTCTCAAAAGTATGCGATCCAATTTTACTAGTTGTGCGTCCCCTCTTATCTATTATGGAAGAAGTGAAGTACCTAACTCAGAAGAGGGTTTCAGCCACGTTGGCTTGCAAACATGAAACAACAGACGCTGACATTGCAGCTGGCCGATTCTCCAGAATTGCTTGTGGATGTTAAAAAGTGGAGAGATATGCTTCATATTTTTTTTGCTCCCTGGAGTCATGTGGAGTACTTCTCATGATGGATGGATGCATTTTTTTGGTCTTTAAAAGCTCTGCCCACCACTCACTCCTATTATAAAGCTTTAAAGAGCCAGGACATGTTTTTATATAAGTCCAACTGTATTCATCTGTAAGAAGAGTGTCATATACACCTGGGATGGCTTGAGGGTGAGTAAAGAGCTAAATCTGATAAGCCAAATAAAAACAAAAACTCATATTAATACGCAAAAATTTACTTTGGCAGATATATGACGCACATATTTGGCGTGCATAAAATATGCAGTTTTTGCATGCATATGGTACAAAATTTTTATATGATGCAAATTTTTAATTTCATGCAAATGCAAATAACATGTAATTTAACGCTAACAAGTCAGAAAACATTGCATTCAGCTCTTACTTAAGCATATTCTTTAAAAATATATTTTTTCTAAACAACTACTGTTTTTTTTAAAAATGCAAAAGTCTATTTCAAAAGTCTAGTCTAACTCTCAGGTGCCACTGAACAATTTTATATCTACTATTAACTTAAACCACAAAGCACACGGATATGTAATTAAAATAATGCTAAATAAAACATGATACTGGGCACATATGGTGAGGTTAAAAATTTGAAACTACAGTCTTATTTCAAACACTGTAAAAACCATGGCCATGGTTTTAATTATAATTCCCCTTCATTATGCATTCCCTAAGTGGGACTTTACAGCGCGGAGAAGTTCTCGCTGTTGCCTAGAGGTTGTGTTGAAGCTGAGAGTAGCCGAGTATGAACTAGTAATTAGCACACACAGTTCTGTATCCATTTGGAAAAGGGCAAGTTCCACAGTTGTGGGGGCAAATTAAAATGCCACCGTTTCGGTTCTGCCCTCAGACAAAGATCTGTGAGTGAAAATCTGGCCAGCCAACATGTGTTTCTCTGTAATTACAGTCAGGGAGAATGTGGAGCAGGAGGATGACCTCTTCCAGGCACACAGAGTCTCCGCTCAACAATCCTGTTCCATGAAAAACTACTCACAAAAGCCCTTTCAGCTCAACAACTCTCATTAAATTATGAAACCTGAATGTCATATCCTCCCTTCCGCACAAGCCCTTCTTCACAGCTCACGAAGCGCTCTTGCTCATCCCTTCTTCGGTAACCAGCGTCTCCAAAAAACGTCATCTTTCTTTTTTTTATTTTCCTTCCTTACATAATTTATGTTTTTGAAGTTTGTTGCTTACCCTAGGTGTTCTGTTTAAAACAGCTTGTCTGGTTACTATTCTGTTTCATGTTCAAATCACCCTCAGAACATCAAGTTAACCCAATTTAGATTTAGTTCGGATATATAACAGTTCTGGTCTCAAAAAAAACACCACTAGGTCAATTTTCATGGCAGAATCAAGACCCAATAATGCAAATTAATGGAAATTAAGCTTATTTTTTCACAATTAAACTCGGATCCCCGTAAATTCTTAGCACAGTAGTGCATCCAGATGGTTTATTTCTATTTTATCATGTATTGTAATTGGTGAGAGGTATTATCAATTGATGCTCATTTTAAAACAATATTTGACCATAAAAATTATAAATAGCATACAGTAATATATATATATATATATATATATATATATATATATATGTTATGTAATGCATATTTGTTTATCTGTTTGTATATAAATGAAATGTGTAAGAAACTACAAAGCCTCTTAAGGGACGTGGTGGAGGAAAAAATCTGGGTGGGTAAAAATAAAATTCAAGGTGGAAAGAATTTATTTATTTTTTTTATCTTTTGCATTCTCTCGCAAAATGGTTTGCATTCTCTGGCTTAATCAGTTGAGCTCAGATAAACACTTTCTGTTTACTTTAAGCTTCCGGTGTATATTGGAGGCTCACGTACCTTCACCAGAATATTAACCGGTATTCGGACTCCAATTCCCACGATGCCTCTTACCTGGGACTGAGCACACACCTGCACCTCATCACCACACACACACACACACAAAAGCCAGACCCAAATGGCATTCAGCGCGAAGTCTTGATTTGCTACGGCTGTCATGTCTGTTTATTCCCTTGCTGATTGTTTGCTGCCTGCCTCGACCTTGCCTTTTCCCTCTGAACTGTGATTGTTTTCTGCCTGCCCTGAACTTTCCCTGTGTACCTCGACTTTTATGGTTTCTAACCCAGCCAGAAACCATATTAGTGCTGTCAAACGATTAATTTGCCATTATTCATATCCAAAATACGTTTTTGTGCAATATATATTTAAAATATATACATGCATGGTTGTGTATTTAAATATGCATAGTAAATATAGACAATGTACATGCATATATTATGTAAATTTATTACATAAAGCTTTATTTTGGATGCAATTAATCGTTTCACAGCACAAATTATTTTATAAATAAAATAAGTTACCACCCGTAGATGATATTACAGTAGGTGACAAAAAACGTCAAAACTTGTACAATGTATGAAATTTCATAGAGTCTTTGTGCTTTCGTCACAGCCACATGCTTCAGTCAGCTGTCACAAGAGCTCATTTCCACAAATAGCACACAGCTAAAAGTATCATAGTCCATTTTGATATTCCAACTGACATTAATCCTGATTGCTGGATGTGGAATCCGGCCGCTGTGTGAGAACTAATCAGAAATGATCGGGGACAGATAAGGACATTACTTGGATTACGGATCCCCGCGAGGATTGAGGTGCTTGTGCTCAGATGAAGCGCTGCGGCGTTTGACCTGTGCCCTCCACGTGTTTAAAGACTCTCCGCCATGACATTTAACCAACATCAGACTCTCATCAAAAAGCAAAGCCTGCCGATGCAAAAACACTTGGCGTTAATGTCAACACTCTCAAAGCTGCTCGAACGAATGTGATCTGCCCTAAAATCAGCTTGTCATTGTCACGCTGCCGCTGGTTACTGATTAGATGATAAAATAAATGCCGCAATAATTTGGGAATTTCACTGTTCTCTGCATAGAAACAGTATAGTGTAATACATGTGTAGCACGTAGTACTACGTAGTTTTTTTTTTAGACCAAGATGGCGGCGTGTACACATCGCAAGGTTCAGCGTCTCTCCAGTTTCTGCAGTTTTGCAGTGTTATTCTTGCTTGTGTTGGGTCTGTTCATACAGAACAGTTGTGCCTTTACATCGTACACCCGACATGAGCTTTTGGATATTGGTTTATGCATTTCCGACAACTTTATCAACAACCTTCAACTCGTCCCCGAGATCGTCCGAACAACCGAGGCTGCGCAACCCTCCCGACCAGGCGGAAGTGCTCGAAGGTGGCGGCCCGAACGTAAACAATGGCGTGGGAAGCGCGGTGGGCTAAAAGCTAAACTAAAGCTAACACCATATCGACTCGTTTCACCCAGCATTTTCCTTCCTAATGTACGGTTGCTGACAAACAAAATGGATGAGATTGGACTCCGCATCAAGAACAGTACGAGACTTCAGAACTGCAATGTTATGATCTTCACAGAAACCTGGCTAAACAACAGTGTACCAGATCATTCTATCAATATAGCTGGACACCACACTTTCCGGGCAGACAGAATGGCGGATGACTCCGGTAAGACCAGAGGCGGAGGAATGTGTATTTATGTTAACAATGCTTGGTGGTCACTGCTCAGCTAACCTAGAGTTTCTCATGGTTAAGTGTAGACCGTTTTATCTGCCGCGGGAGTTTACATCCCCCATTATTAATGCCGCTTATATTCCTCCCGATGCTGATGCCAAGCTTGCTATGAAAGAACTTCATGCGGCCATCAGTAAACAACAGTCTGCTCCCCCGGAGGCTGCATTTATTGTTGCGGGGGATTTTAATCACTTAAAGACAGTGCTCCCAAAATTTCATCAAAACATTTCCTGTCACACCAGAGGAAACAAAACTTTGGACCACATTTAAACAAACATGCCTGAAGCCTATGCTGTGACCCCCTCCCCCACTTGGGACAATCAGATCACCTTTCTTTGTTCCTCACACACAAAAACTCCCCCATCATCAACCGTGTGAAGCCATCAGTGAAGACCATCAAAGTGTGGCCAGCGGGGGCTAACATCACACTCCAGGACAAGTTTCAACTCAGAGACTGGAGTATGTTTGCTTCCCAGGCCACTTGTGGCTCTCATACGAACATTGACAGCTACACTTTTTCTGTTCTGGATTACATTAATACCACCACAGACAGTGTTACAACCCAGAAGGAGATCACCACATACCCAAATCAGAAGCCATGGATGAACAAGGAGGTGCGTCTCCTGCTGAAGGCACGCAACACCGCCTTCAGGTCAGGAGATGCACAGGCCTACAGCACTTCCAGGGCAAATCTGAAGAGGGGCATCAAAAAGGCCAAGTACTGCTACAAACTAAAGCTAGAGGAGCACTTTTCCAATTCTGACCCTCAACGCTTGTGGAAGGGCATACAGGCCATCAGTGACTACAAACCAGTCAACTCCACCCCCACAACTCCTAATGTTGTCTACCTGAATGAGCTTAATGACTTTTATGCTCGCTTTGAGAGAGACAATATCGAAACTGCCAACAAGATCACCCCTTCAACCGACCACTCAACCCTCACACTAACCTCCTCAGATGTTCACACAGCACTGAGCCGGATTGATGCGCGCAAGGCTGCTGGACCGGACGGCATCCCTGGGCGCGTACTCAAGACATGTGCAGAACAGCTTGCTGGGATTTTCACAGACATCTTCAACATGTCTCTTGCCCAAGCAGTGGTTCCAACAAGCTTTAAATCCACCTCCGTTGTGCCAGTGCCGAAACACTCTAGCCCAATGTGCCCGAATGACTACCGCCCTGTTGCACTCACGCCCATCATCATGAAGTGCTTAGAGCGGTTAGTCCTATCACATCTGAAGGACTCTCTCCCACCTACCCTGGACCCACATCAGTTTGCTTATCGTAGCAA
>JAUMHQ010000048.1:18130972-18141600 GCA_032361165.1 Enteromius paludinosus
CATTTTAATATAGATTAATCTAGATTAAAAAAATTAATCTATGCCCACCCCTAATATATATATATATATATATATATATATTCAAATTTATATAGAAATATCAGAAATGTGTTTAAAAATCATATCACCGTTATTAAAAAAAATTATATAGCGATATATATTGATATTGAATGATTGTCTAGCCCTAGTGTACAGTATGTATTTACTATGAAGAAATAAATACACATGCATTTATATATTTAGGTCAAATGTGTTGCCTTTTATATGTTAAATATAAGTTTATTCATATATAATTTATATAAATTATGTACGTATATAAAACACAGGTAAATATTTTCAAAAATCTACTGTGTGTGTATTTATATATACATCGTAAATATACACAGTACATTCACATGTATTATGTAAACAATTGGATACAATTAATCACGATTAACAGTTTGACAGCACTAGTTTTTTCGACCTTTATTTAGCATGTATTTTTAACTGTGTAAACCACTACTGCGTTCAGTACACTGCACACAAGTTATGTGACGACAACTAAACCCATTCTAGACAAGACAGTGTATATACGTCTACATCTAGTCTAGTCTAGTCTAGTCAGCCTTATTGATTTTGATTTGAGTCTATAAGTCTGTTCATTGAGCTCTGAACCTCAGGACTCTGTGTGAAACTGTAAATGTGCAGTGACAGCTTCGCTGATTACAATGGGATGGGTGCGTTCTGATAATGTTACACTGCTGCTTTGTGCATAATTTATTCCACATTTGAATACGACATTGAATAAGACATTTTCTTCCCTGCTTGAGACACTCTTTTCCATCCCATATAAAGGGCAAAATGGGCTCTGATCAGTGGTTGGTTTCATACTAATTTCCTGCAGCGCAGATAGTTGCTTTTTATTGTCTGATACTTGTGGTTATCTGTAAGGATTTTTCATTATTAGGATTGGAATGACATGTCGGCGGCTGGATTATATGATTAATCGGAGCCTTACACGCGGTGACATTTACCGGTGCATTTCTACTATGCAAGCCCACATTGTACCCAGAACCTAAAAATACTCCTGTAGATCTATGAAATGATGGAACAAGAATGTCTTCTTGAATATAGGACAGACACATCTAAAACACAACGGTGGTTCCTCATTTAATGGCTGTAGCATCTTTCTGAATGAAGACATGCATTAATGAAGAAGTGTCAGGAAGTATGGGTTCTCACTTAAAAAAGGGACAAAACAGATTAGTAATGGAAGAGGGTTAGGTGGGTGCACTTGCAACCATGATGATGAGGTGATTAGCTTGATGGGTTAGTTAGCGCGTGTTGGTGTGTGGGTATCCCTCTGTTTGTCTGTGACTCATCTCTGTAAGCACTTTAGCTCGCACAACAACTGTAAACAGCCTGCCGACTCACCCGTTCCCTCGTTTTCTGTTCTTGTATGTGCGTGTTGTCAATGTAGGCCTCTCACAAGCACACTTTCACACCGAACCATTATCATTCTTTTTGTGGGGTTCGTGTCTCTTTATTTTCGGTCTCTCTCTGTCTCTACAGTTCAGACGGTTTCATCGGGAGGTTATTGCAGAGTTGGAGAGGAAAACTGACATGGATGTGAAATACATGACGGTGAGCTGCTGTATGGTCTTTATTGATGGGGAAACTGCTTAGAGGGGAGATACTACGTTGACAAACTACATTAAATAACTACATTCAAGATAATTACAAATTGTAAAGTGGTGATTTATTGTAGATGTCAATTGCAAGTTGCAGCAGAAGTACTAAACTTGAACGAAAATACACTAAAGTTTAAACGTTTGTGGTCGGTATAAATTGTTTTAAAGAAATTAATACTTCTGTTCATCAAGGATGCATTAAACCGTTATTTTTGTTCCTACAAAGAAAGTCATAGGTAACCAGAACAGCTTTATTGCTAACAGTCTTCAAAATACCTTCTTTTATGTTGTGCAAAATAAAGTTATACAGCTTTGATTTTATTTTTCAAGTGAAATATCCCTTTAATGCTTTTTTTATGGAATAGAATGAAATTAAATTGAAAAAAATGTCTTTGAGTCATTCCTTCATTTGATTCGTTCAGTAGACTGCTCTGTTTATGTATGAGGCATTAAATCATTGGTTTACACTAGTGCTGCACGATTAATCAGATCGCAATCGCGATGTCAGCCTATGCGATTACATTACAGCAAATGTTGCGATTTATATTAAATAAACAAATGCATTCGTGGACGTTACAAGACATTCATTCTTGCTCACACCAGACGCGAATGAAGCGTTAAGCGCGAGTGATTTACATGTTAAGTCAATGCAAAGACGCAATTAGGCATCCTGCAGCGCGACTTGCGCATTAAACATGCCGGCTTTACACTGCACGCATTATCAGCGCGTATTCAGAACAGGAGCGCGCGCCGATTGAGCTTTCATTGTGGCAGCTTGTACTGCAGGAGGTTATAGACAAGCATCCTTCTGTGGTATTTTCCAGCGTTCTTCTCCGAACACTGTGTGCCATGTGCTTTGATTTGTCATTTCTCCGCACCTGCTACGTGCTTGTGCGCCGCCCCTGTGTGAAAGCTCTCATCCGTTAACATGGACGCGGAAAAAAACACGCGCTGCTTATGCCCTGCTGATCCATGCAGTGTGAAACCGACGTAAACTGGGCATGTTCAACCACACGTGAATAGCGAGATATATTCGCCTCAGGTGTGAACGCACTTTTAGCAAAGAGGGATTTGAGGAAATGATTGGCACACTGGACGAGACCAAAAGAAATATACTAAGTATATGTTACATCCTGCTAAAATGTTTTGGGACAACATGTAAAAATATAAAAATGACCTTAATAATCGCAATGTGACATTTTTCCCAAATCGTGCAGCCCTAGTGTACACTATTCGTTCGCGGATTCATTCAGAAACTAAATAAACGCTGTGTCGCTGGGAGACACACAACAGCTAAGGTTATATTGAGAAAGTTTTTTGTTGGCAAAACTGTGGAAAAACAGTCAATATTGTTAAAAAAAAAATCCCAATATTATCTTCCTATTTGCTGAACTGTTGTATAAGATCACGTTTGCACTCATGTCACTTATGACAAAAACACATTTGGGGCTTTCTTTGTACCGATAAGTTGGAAAATACTGTTTGAATTTAAGAAGAAAAAATCTAACTTAAAACATTCATATTATATATATTTATATTAATCACAACAGTTGTGGATAAGAATTTGGGCATCTTATTTTATGCAAACCAAATGAAAGCATAGAGAGTCTTGTTTGTATATTTGTTGTTGTTGTTGTTGTTGTTAGCAACAAATATTATGTGAAATGCCCTGCAGGGTCTATGGGGAACACTTGTGATAACTAACATGTGAAACGTTTCTTTTGTTTTGGCCTCATTTGCAAAAATGAATCAGACTTCCCAGTGATCGAGAGACACAAGGAGCATATTTGCATTTGATTGTTGCCTCTGCATTCTCATAAGGCTGTATATGAATTACAGTATGACCTAAAAAACAACAGTTATATATATATATATTGTGATGTCACGCTACAGCGCCGATAGTTGGAAAACATAGCTGCTAACAAGAAAAGCTTGATCATTTTGAAAACAGCTGAAACGTTTAGTTAGTTGTCTCATTACTTCGTTCCCAATGCTGGTGTCCTTATATGATCCTTTACAGACTGGGAAATGTGCCTAAAATGGCATTATCTTCAGGAGACAGGAAGTGCAAATCAGACTTGTGTCACATCTAGCACAGTAGTCAGAGGAACTCATCTCTGCACTGATACACTGTGCATGTATGGACACGACTCAGTCATGTCACTGATCGATACTGTCTGTCCACAGGCCACGTTTAAGAGATATCAGACCGAACACAAGATGAAGCAGGACTCGCTGGAGAGATCGCAGTCAGACCTGAAGAAACTCAGAAGGAAAAGTCAAGGAAAGAACGCTTCAAAGTATGAGAGTAAAGAGAACGAGGTACGTGGGTTTGTTCCACACATACTGTATATACCGGCACATGCCCATGTTTTCATTCACAGTTCAGAAACATTTGCTACAGCGAGTCCCGGAGATCAGCGGAATGCTTTCTAACTAGGGGTGGGCATAGATAAATTTGTTTTAATCTAGATTAAAATGGCTCATTTGAGTTCTGCCAAAGGCATTCAGAATATGTGTGCTACCTAAATAATGACTAAAAGTAAAGCCCTACTCGGACGGGACTGGTTTACAGGGGATCGTGAGAGAATGTGTTGTTTCACAGACGTTTCCTTGTGTGTTTTAGCCAACGCAATATGCCGTAGATCCTCTTAATTCATGCACGTTTAATATATTTTGATATATAAAATAAATACAAATAAAGAGCCAGGTAGGCCTGCAGCGACTCGTCGATGACATCGACGAATTGATAAAAAAAAACGTTGACGTCAAATCCAGTAGTCGACACATCAAGCCCACTCCTTTTTTCCCCTTAACTGAAGCCTATTCAATCACGCAGTGATAACAGCAACGGCGGCTCCCGCCGAAGCTCGCCTGAGGAGGCATGTCCGCATATATATATGAGCGGGCAGAGTGCACAGCCATCTTCAGGTTACCTCGTCCTCGACTGAAGCACCGAACACTTGCAGCACGGCAAGGGGCTAAGGCTGTGCGATTAATCAAAATCGTTAAAAAACCTCAATGTGAGCATCTGCGATTTCTAAACAGCAGATAACACGATTCATTTTCCGCCCACCAACCTTCAGTAGTATGCTATCCGAACCAATCAGAATGCCTCACAGCGAGCGCGCCTAAACAGCCCGCGAGAATTTAACAGAACAGATGGATCGTGCAGAAACAGCTGAGATGAGCTCAGAACAGAATGACGACTTGGTAACAAAGAGAAAATCGACATCTGTGATACGGGAACATTTTGGATTTAGCAGAAATGGATACATCACAGAGCCATGTAATTTGCAAGACCTGTCAAACTATTGTTGCCGCAAAACAAGGTAACACATCAAGTCTATTTGAACACCTAAGGCAGCGCCACAATGGGCTCTACGACCAATGCATGGAGAAGAGAAGCCAGGACACGAAGAAAAGCGCACCGCAAAAACCAGGTGAACAAAAATCTATAATACAGGCATTTGCGAGCGGCACACCACACGAAAGACGTTCAAAAAGGCATAAAGAAATAACCGACGCTGTCACGTACCATTTATGCAAAGATATGTTGCCAGCATACATTGTCAGTAAAGCCGACTTCCAAAAAATTATACACGCGCTTGATAAGAGATATCAGCTGCAATCGCGGAGTTATTTTTCAAGAGTTGCCATCCCTGAAATGTATTCCAAATGCAAGGCCAGTGTGAAATGCGAGTTACAAGAGATTAAATACTACGGGACTACTTCCGATATGTGATCAAGCAGGACATCAGAGCCTTACTTAAGTTTAACAGGTGCACTCAAAATCGAAATTAAAATTGAAATTGCAAAAGTGATTTAAAAAAATCGAGATTCTTTTTTTTTGTTTGTTTGTTTGTTTGTTTTTTTTTTGTCCAAATCGCACAGCCCTACAAGGGACGCAGTACTCGTTCCCGTGTCTCAGGGAACCTGGGTTACGAGAGTAACCTATTCGTTCCCTTTCGACACTTTCACTCGTACTGCATCTGCTAAGACGCTATGGGAACACAGTTCAATCCCCCCGTGCTGCGAGTGCAGAACGATAAAGCCTGACAGCTGACCTAGGAGAAACCCGAGGACGCACCTGTCTCATAAGCACAACATCGTCCTTTCACTTTAAGGCGTGTAGCCTGTGCTCGTGGCCCGGGGCAAATGACAGCCGAGATTATAAGTGAATAAGTTATAGCTCATATCCTGAACACACTGTTTGAACGCACAATACAGTGAAAACACAGACGCATAGAGCTTAAGGTCTCGGGTTGGGGTTAAATTGGCCAACACAGAATGAGAAGAAACCTTTCAACTTGAGTTATTGGTACTGTAAAAGAGTTTTGTTTAACAAAACCATTTTGTATAACACTGCTGTTATTTTCTTTTAAGCAGAGGATGTTTGGCTTTGGATACTTTTGCATAACAAAGTAATCCATTTAATCTTTAGGGGCAATTAGTGATTTAATGTTTTGTTTTTTGTTTTGTTTTTTATCATGCAAAAGAAAAGAAAAAATTGTTGGATAAATCATCTAATTAGTCATTAGAATAGTCGACTATTCGATAAAATAATCGCCAGAATATTAGTTTTAAAAATAACCGCTTACCCCCAGCCCTAGAGCCAGGTCACGTAAACTGTTAAGACTGACTACTGTAATATCAGTATCAGGTAAGATTACTCACGTTCAGTCCTGCACTCGTTTACATATGTTTTAATTATTAAAATTAAACATGTATTTACTACAAATAAAGATCATAATAGTTGAACTAAAGTAACACACTTTAACATGGTTTTGTTGTACAAGCCATTTAGCTTCACCATGGTATTTGTGATTATACTAATTGTAATCAATCTGAATGAGTTTAGTAATGCACGTATACAGAGCGCGGGATCTCTACAAAACAGACCCTCTCACCTTCATGTAATAAACATGAAGGTGTTAGTCCCGCCTGAAATGGTACATGAAGATCACGGACGACAGGTGATAAGAATCGAAGCTAGTCCCATCCGAATAGGGCTACAGTGCAATTCTGCTAGGTATACATCCGCACTAAAATATCAAGGTGAAAGTCATCGTAGCTTGCGTAGTATAGACCCAGCTCCCAACACAACTTTGTGAATAGATTAACGGCGATATCTTTTTTTTTTTATTGCACGATAAGAGTCTCGTGTTAACGCAGCAGGTTAACGCCGATAACGGCCCACCACTAATTTTAACGCAGTAAAACTCAACTGTTTAATTCTAGGAGAGTTGGGAAATTAGCCTATTTTTTTTATTAAAGTTCCTCAGTCAAGCAGCGATTCCTTTTCTTTCTTTTTTTTTTCTTTTTTTTGTATTTCTTTTTTTTTTTTTCTGTCTCTCAATAATAAAGGGTTTTTTTAGTAAATATAATTTACTCACTCACAAGTTGTTTTAAACCTGAATGACTTTCTTTCTTCTGTTGAACACAAGTTATTTTTCCCTTTTGACTTCCTACTGTTGAAGACGATTGCGACCAGCAACTGTTTGAAAACCCTCATTCTTCAATATATCATCTTTTCTGTTGAAATGAATAGAGGTTTACAAAGTAATAGCAAGTGAGTAATGACAGAATTTAAATATCCCTTTAACGACGGAAACGTGTTTAGTGCTAATAGTGTCCCGTCACTTTAAGACCTGCAGGCATCTAATACACAGTCAACTGTTTACTTTCACTTTAGACATAACCAACTGTGTTGATGTGTAAACCTTGGGTGGTTTTGACCATATTGGCATAATCAGACACCAAAGATAACTTAGTCCGGTAATCAGGCGCTGCTTGACAGGCTGAAGTGTGTGCACTTCGGTTGTAAATCACAGGTCAGAACAGCGCACCAGCAAGGATTTAAAGCACATGCAAATAATGTACTTTTGTGTTGCATTGCACAGCACAATACTCTGAGATTTCGATCATGGAAAAGACGTTTGAATTGTCCACAATCAAAAATATTAATTGCGCACACTTTAAAAAAAAAAAAAAGTATTTATTTTATAGTTGGAACAAGGATGCCACATGTACCTGTACTTTAAAACCATGCCAATATTAGAGATTTAATAATCGTATTTCTACTATTTTAACCCTCTTCTTTTTGAGTGCTTGTATTCACACTCATCATAAAGAGCATTCACATAATGTGTAAAAATATGGTGGTGCGTGAATGGTTTTTATTTCAACTTCCCGCCTATAGAAGCATTGTTGTAGTCAAGCTAAACACTTGCCACAAAAAGGTTTGTCTGTGCATTAGGCCTTATAAAAGGGCTGCACCATTAATCTGTGCTTTCAGTGTCAGAGGGGCTTGGTTTGCAGTAAATGCTGCTCCACAAACTCTTCATCTGCTCTGAGTTTGGCTTGCGTTAATATGCAACATGCGCCAACCGTCTTACCATATTCATAATGAGAAGCACTTACGAACAGAAGAGAAGCTTTAAAGACTCTGTGCTGTTTTCCTTCAGAATTAAAGTTTAAGGGTTCGAAATGTATGAAATTAAGCCATTAATATGAAAGTAAAGCGTATTATTTTCTGGCATATTATTTTTATTTCATACTGAAATACTATATTTTTGTTATTTTAGTATATAAAACTAGTAATAAAGTAATTCATAATATTAGTAGTAGTAGTAGTATGTTATTGTTTACAATTATTCATAATTGTCATATTGTTTAAAATCATGTATATTCAATAGTGTGTTTATGGTTTGTCATCAGATATTGGTTATCATCAGCCCTTTCTGGAATGTGGTACTGACCAATCAGGATACAGGAGCTGTTCCCTTTATAAATCTATTTTTATTCATAGCACTGTGTTGTAAATCCACCCTGTCACATAGTTAAATATTTATCACTGGAAATGTGGCTTGTGTTCATATGCAACATGCTCATAAAGCAGTATTCATTGTCTTGAAACCTCACATAAACGTTCTTCTGCTGTGGTGGATCCATCGCTGTATAAATAAAGCCCGCTGGCAAACAACTGTACATGAAATTCGAGCGTAATCTTCTGATCCGCGTTTATTCATCATAACCATCTCATGCATCCTGTGCATACAGGCTGTTCATCAGGGTAGCCTGCGGAGATTAATTGCTTTTCTCTGTGTGTTTGCACCCTGATGTCTAATGTCTCACCCCGGCATGGAATTCGCTGACGGATTACTCTCTGTCGGTTTCTTTCTCGCCCGCCGATGATGGATGCAGGTGTCAGTCACAGCGGTGTCTGTGATAAGAGACATAACTTTTCCCTTTGTTCCTGACAGCACATCATTGACATCCTGACATTTCGCCGCTCCCGTGGCCCTCGTAATCAGTCTCTGCTGATCTCGACAAGCTTTTAGTGTCATTTCCCACCAAATAAGCTAAGAGACGTTGAATGGCTATCGTTTTACTGGTTCGTTTTGAACTGCGTTGAAAGAAGTGGGTTTTTTTTTTAAAGAAATCTCATCTGCTCACCAAGGCTGCGTTTATTTGATCAAAAATACAGGAAAAACATTGGAGAACTTGTTCTTTTAGCTGCGTGCTAAATGCATTGCTGTTACAGTGATTCACGGATGAGGTCATGATGGTTATGAAGACTGGGTTTAGTCCTGCTTGCATCTGTATTTTTGAGTTTTTTTCCATTTAGGCAGGAATATGGAGTATTTCTCATCTCTTTTCCTTCATGTGCGTTTCTTTTACCTTTCTCCACAGGAGGAGAATGAAGGTGTCCATAGCAACAGACTTTATCACGGGTCTGTGATGATAAACAGGACAAATAGCACTCTTACGCCCCTGTCTATCTCCCGTGGTTCCATCACTGCTCTCTGGGACGTGTTCGCCTGCACAGATAGGCTGGTGCTTTTAACTCTGTGTGTGTTCATCTGTAATGTTACAGCGGTTATCTCCGCTGACCAGACTGTGTGTCTGTGTGCCAGCAAGACAGACAATGCATGTCAGAGAAAGCCGCTCAATTTGTGCGTGTTTTGTTTTTAATCTGCCTGCTTCACACACACAACTACATCTTTTTAAAATCAACTAGTCTGTGTTTATGAAGCACTGTATAATCACATCCGCTAAAAGAGACACAGAGCAGACATGTTTCTCTAGTTTGATTTAAAGCACTTCCATTAAAACTAATAAACCAAAAAGAGAGAGAGAGAGAGAATTGATTGTTAGAAAATGCACTTGATTCTGACTCACTGGAATATGCTGGCACACAAACGAGGAAGTGGATTAAAATCAGTCGTAATGACGAGGGGTTGCCCCTGGGTGAGCGTCACCCTGTCTCTTCCTGCACCACCAGCTTTGATTGTTTTCGTTTGCCATTTATAGCAGTACCTGTGCTTGGAAAACAATAGAATAACAGGCTGGCCCTTCCTCCTCATTAACAATTGATCCAGGGGTTTACAGCAGACAGGAAATGTGTGGCCATAGATTACGGTCCCCAACCTGATTTTTACGGTTTAGTTATAGACATGAATGACGGTTTTGATTTTCTGCTATACTTTAGGCCTTATATGCTAAACTTTCAAAATAACATCAGTATGCAGACTTTTACATAAACTCATAAACATATAAACATTTGACATGTGTAATGTTGCTGCCATGCCCTACTATTTTTAGTTCTGGTCTCGTGTTTTTAGAAGTCCTAGAGGTGGCTTTTTGTCTATATACTAAATGTTATATGATGTTTCCCAATAGGTTGTGTACCTTGAGGTCAGGGACTTTTTATACGGAGTCATTTGTTTTTTCGCAGAATCTAGGCCACTGTCCCAAAGTTTCAAATGTCAACATTTTTAAAAAACATTTTTTTTGCATGTATCAGACGTTTGGGGTCAGTATAGAGGGCCCTATGACATCAGTTTTCTCAACTCCTTTTTTATAGTTAAATTTAAAAGTGCCATAGAATGCATTGAGAGAATATTTGAAATTGTTCTCTGATATGTACATAGAAGGTATGTAGCTTAGGTAAGG
>JAUMHQ010000048.1:18146857-18156956 GCA_032361165.1 Enteromius paludinosus
CATAAGGTACTGATGTCATACGCGCGTGCGGACCGTTCAGTATGACTCATACCGATCGGTACGCACGCGCAAACCGATCCAAACCTATATCCTTATAGAAATCCTGGCCAGGACGCGTCCGGGGAAAATAGCACATATGGTCACCCTAGTGATATGTCATCTGCACGCAATTCAAGGTAGTCACGGGGTTTGTCGCGATGCTCCCTAATCACACCGCAACACAGGATCGTGGATCTGAGTGTCGCGATTTCGGTTTCATATCGTGTATTGTTACAGCCCTAACATTTTCATGAGTTTAAATGTAAATCCATCCCAGACATCTTTATTATCTGTCTGCTTTTTGTTCATATTTCTTGGTTTCTGGTTATATAACTTGTTTGTTGTCGCAAGTTCTTTCCTATTTCTTTTTTCTTCAACTAGACCATGAAATATTTAATGAGAAATAGCACAACCAATTAGCAGTGCTACAATACCAAGTTGGAAGAGTAAACCACTTTTTTTTTCATAGCAGCGTTGTCATTTTTTAGCAGTAATTGAAAAGTTCTAGTCTATTTAACAAATGGAGACCGGCCAGCACTTAATTTTGCTTGGAATTTTACAGGCAAAATAGGAGGAGATCATTCTTTCCAAGGAAATTCCTCATCCTGGAGCACACAAAGCTCAAGTTGGTGCAAGATACAGACAAGAAACATTTCAGCTTGAGGGTTTTCTGACAGATGATTTAGTGGGCGACTGCTGTCTGTTTAAGCAGAACTTTAGATCTATTATGCAGCATATTATGTCTGTGCTTAGGCAGACGTTTTACTAGTAGGCTTGTAAAAAGCACTGCTTGTTGTGTTAAGGGCCGTTCCAGTGCTGTCTGGTTTCTCCCGCTGGCTGGGACAGTGAAACCCTCTGTTTCAGAGCGTGCAGTGGTTCTCACTACACTGGCTAAAGACATTAAGACTTTATTACCCCTTTGAGGCACCTTCACCTTTTTATTCATTTCTTATAGGTGAAGAGTGAGTCCAAGCGTGTAGAAATTAGTGTGCTGTAGCTACTTTACTACAGTGTTCGACTGATTTGTTTTTGGAACGGTGGAAAACTGGATGGAGAAATCTTGTATCTCTTTTGGTGGTTTAATAATACTTCATCAGAAATTTCTATAGAACTGAAGTCTAATGTTGAAAGCGCAAACATCCCTGAAGACTTGCTGGGGGTGTCATGAAGCGCATCTTGTGATTTAATTTGCTCGTAATTTAAAGGGGTGATATGATGCAATTTCAAATTTAGCTTTGAAGTGTTACAAGATGTAAGTGCATAGTTAAGATCCTTAAAGTTGCAAAAATTCAAGTTTCAAAACCAAAGAGATGTTCTTTATTAAAGTTATGACTTGTCCACGCCTCAAAATGTCTAATTTAAACACGCCCCTACATTTCTACATCACAGAGTGGGTTTATTTTCAAACGCTGCCCAAATGTTTATGCAAAGAAAGAAGGCGGAGTTATAATTCTCGCTGTAGTATTGCTGCCGGTTGCTGGAGAGCAGTCTATGCTGGCTGTGCACAGAGACTAGAAAGTGGAGCAATTCTATCTCTGCAATGAAAGTGTGGTGCTTCTGACTCATTTAAGTGAGTTTAGTTTTTTAGTTTTTTTTATTGAAAGAACCTGCTACTTACTATTCAAACGAGAATTTTGAGCAGTGAAGAATAGTTGTTGTTTGTTGTTACTCCGATAACATGGTCTTATGTTTACGAGGTGCAATGCATAAAAAGACAGTACTAAGTCATGATAAGCAGTAATTATGTCTCCAGTGGATGCAACAAATGCCTTGTTTGTAATGTCTTTAAGGCATGGGATGATAACCGGTTTCAAGGTTTACCGCAGTTTGAAAAAGTCACGGTTTCAAAACCGCAAACAAAAAAAGTTATACCGTTCTTACGATATGTAAATTTTTTGTGTTGTCAAAGTGAAAGCGCAGGACTCCCTACTAGGTTGTGTGTGTGCGTACCTGCAGCGAACACAATGCAGCCCCTCCCCCACTGGTTACTGTTGGAAGGCACGCGTGTATGTGATCCGCAGTTAGTGAGACTCATATGGCGGCAAATCTATGCCAATAATACGCGAGCGCACCACTGATGCTGGCGCGCATGGTAAATCACATACGCCAGAGGAAAACAGATTTACAAGCAAAGAAACGGGAGCCGTGAGCTCATTTCAAAACCGCGCGCGATATGTCATGGTCCAATGCCATGTCTCAAGTCAAGGGAATGAATCAAACAGGCATCCAATACTGACTTCCGGAAAATGCGAATAACCAATGACATTTGAGATTACAACTAAAACAGCAAGCCCCGCCCAACGACTGACCAAATAAATGTGTTCGCGCGAGCAGTTGAGAAGAACATCGAGCACAGGAATGATCGCGCATGGTTTTGAAATGAGCTCGCGGCTCCCGTTTCGTCACACATAGATCTATTTTTCCTCTGTCATATGTGATTTACCGCGCGCGCCAGCATCAGTGGTGCGGTCGTGTATTATTGGCATAGATTTGCCGCCATAGGTGGCATACTTTATTGCAAAAGACATGCTGCCTTTTCAAATTGTGGAGAAACCATGTTTAAATGTTTATTTATGTTGGTTATTGTTGATCTGCAGGTTTATGGTGCGTTCACACCGATTCGCGCGTAGTTAGACGTGTGAACATTTTGAGTTTACTCGCTTCATTTGTGCTTGAAATTCACACAAAACACAAATCTGCGGTTTATTAAAAAAAGAGAGCGCCTATTTAAAAGTTTGCTTCGTCGATTTCGGAGCTGTGAGCTCCATGTGAACACCAGGTGCTCACTGCTCATGTATCCGCCGAGGGCAGCCTCACCGCAGCTAGTAATTCGGACACTTGCCGCTGCCTCCTGATGTCTCTTTAGTGGTTAAACAGGAGGTAACATTCATTTTGGGTACTCTGGTTTAATGAATCTATTATGCATTTCCTTTTTATTCCTGTTTTTATGAAAGTACGAAGATGTATCATACAGAGATAATGATTTTGTCTTCCATAGTTTCGGAAGTCTGCCTCCTTTCGCTAGTAATCACGTCACTACTACAGCAAGCTCCTGATTGCTTAATGCGGCGTGAATTTTCGCCAAAGTTCAGATTTTTCAACTTGAGCGTTTCACGTGTCGAACGCGCCATTCTCGCCGCAGGATGTCTATTCGCTTCTTTGCATTGACTTAACATGTAAATCCCTCGCGCTTGACGCTTCATTCGCGTCCGGTGTGAACGCACCTTTAGGCTCACACAAGTGACTACAATTTTAATTTTATTAAGAAGATTCAATTATTTATTTTAATTATTTTGCCTGATGTTCAGCGTTACAAAATGTTCTGTGTGTTGCCTAAAATAAAATATACTGTTGAGTTGGGAAAAAAAAGAGTTGTTTTTTTACCCAGACATTTAAATATAACATTGTAGAGCAGTAATTACAATACCGTGATACTGTGATACCATGATATTTTTATCCAAGGTTAGAATCAGAATCTTATACCGGCCCATGCCTAATGTCTTTTGTTGTTTTTGTGCCATAGCGCCAGGACACAGCATCACGTTATAGTAAGGGGCGTAACATTTTCACCACATGCTATTTGGCCCATCACAGTGCACTGGATAGATGACCAATTAGAGCACACCTCGCTTTTTTAGAATGCTGAGCTTTGTTAAAATCGACCTGTTTCAGGAAGCAGGGCTTAGAGGAGAAACATAAATGTAAAGTATGTGGAAAATAATGTGTTTTTTGGACCTTAAACGGCATAAACACATTGCATTACACCACATACGCACAATTATGTTATTTTGTGTCCTGTGGTGTCATTGAGCCACAATTTACAGATTGCTTTATTAGGGCACTCTTTTCAAAACACTGTCTTCAATGTAAATGAGGTTGTTTTATTGTCCAGATTTGAATATGAATTGGCATTTTAAGTCCTTTGGAACTGTGTTTTGTGTTTGGCACAAGTATTTGTTTATGCATGTGAGCTACTTATAGATACATTTTTGTAATATTTACATGTGTATATATATTTTTTAGTGATAATTTGCGCAATTAGTTAAAATAGCCTATATTAGTCTACACACAAACAAATTTGTACGACCACAATAAACATGTAACTATAACCCAACTTAGAAAGTCAGGACAGGAAGTTTTGAAAATTTAAGTCCTCATCTTCAGTGAGACTGCTGGGGTCAACTGGCGAGCACGCAACTCAGAAAGTTTCCCATGGGATATTTGCCTGTCCATCTGGACATTAAATAAAATGACAGACTGCTCCCACTAATTAAGTGGAGCTTGTGCTTTTACTGTGTTCTTAAGGTTTTACTGGTGTTTGCGCACGACCTCATATGTTGACACTCACAGCAAATAGGAGTGTGTTTTTAAGGCAGGCCTTGTAATGGCATCCGAGAGGCATCTGCTAATCGTCTCCGTTTGTGATTATAGCGGCAGTTGGGAGGAAGTGAAGAGTTGAAACTCCGACCTCCCCCGGCCTTGACCCCTGGTCTCAATGGACACCACAGAGGAGCTTATGAGATTGCAAGCAGGGGACAGTAACCACAGTGCTGTTTATACAATAGCCATGAGATTATACATGGCTTTTGCTTGTCTTTCTGATGAACGTTTAAATGGTTCCTGCGAAAGAAAGAAAGTCGTACAGGTTTGGAATGACCAGTAAATGATGACAGATTTTTACTTTGCGTGAAATATTCATTACAAATGTTGTTTGGGTTGGTGTGAAAAGAAAGAATAGGTAGGAAATTGAATTTACTACAGCCTCTGTGGTATTAAAGGAAATGAGCCACATAGCTGTTGGCTGCCCCACCACAGGAAGATAAACACTGCCTTGTGATTGGCTGATTAGCAGCTGATGGAATGAACAGCAGGGACTGAGATCTCCAAACAGGTAATGACTAATGACTAAGAGTTCTCTCAATGACCCCAAAAAAAAGTAAAGAAGAAAAAATGTGCAAGAAAGTAAAAGTTTCCTTAGATATTTAGCTTCCATTTTAAAGAGCACAAACGGAAAAAAGAACAGTGTTGAGGTAGTTGTTCTGAAGCTGCAAGTAAAATACAATCTACTGATAAGATTAGTACCATTTTAACTGTATTATTATTATTCAATTCAAGTTTATTTGTGCCTCGCTTTTCACAATACAAACCGTTGCAAAGCAACTTTACAGGAAAATTTTATCTCCTAATTTGCGAATTATCATCTGTTGATCATTTTTAAGCAGTTTGTTTATCTAAAAGAACACAATTAGACCTTCCAGTGCTTATAAGGCTGTGAAATTACAATTTATAACAGCGCATTTACTTATTGCCTCACTTAAATTGCTTGGCTGTAAAGCTGCATTTGCATTACAGTGTCATAAAATTAAAATAAAAACAGCCTTTGGTCAAGCTGGACTGAAATGCTCATTGGAAAAAATCCACCTGGTCTCATGGGTACAGTACAGTAGCTGGGTACACTTTTTAGTGAGACATGAAATATGTAGAAATAGGTATTTCTTTACACACAAATTTAGAGTTTCGATTAATAGAGTAATTTTCGCAAAATTTCTTGAATATCATGTTATGACAGTATTAATATGGCAGAAGATTTAAAAACGGATTGTTTTAAATGTTAGCATTACGCCGGTTTCACACTGCACGCGTCAGCAGGGCGTGAGCGGCTTGTACTGCAGTAAGCTATAGACAAGACATAGACATATTTGTCATATTTTCCAGCGTTCTTCTCTGAACGTTGTGTGCTTTCATTTATGTTATTGCCAGCGTACTTTCTTGTGTGACTGCCTTATTATAGTTTACACAAGAAACTTGAGCAAAGTTCTCAATATTTGTATATGAAAAAATAGCAGAGCCTGTCAGCAAAAACGATGTCTGACCCTTCTTACATGTTGTATAAGAAATATTATATTTTGCCATGCAAAGGAAGGCTTGCGTGCAGATGCTAGATTGAATAGGTTACACTTTGAGATCCAAGATAAAATTAGGAAATATTTCCTACAAAAAATAGTGTATTTGGATTGAATAATTGAATTTAAAAACTAATCTTAAAGCTAACAAATGCCTCTAGTTTTATTCATTTAACAGAGCTTTGAAGTTTGGGAAGAAACTCGTGTAAATTGTGTTTTTGTGCATTTTATTTTATCATATTGTGAGCGTGAAACACAAAACACATAAATTCCATGATTTTATTGTAAAATCTGTTACTTTTCAAGTTAATCGGGTCAGTTTAGATCAAGAACAACGCACTGTCACTTTAATTCAGCATCAGCGGCGCAGCAAAAATAGACTCGGCGCTGAAACTATCGCTGCACTGACGCTTCTGATCCTGCTATGCGCTGAAGCGCCGCTCCTGCGTGCTGTGTGAAAGCACTCATCCGTTAAAATGGGCGCTGGAAAAATACGCGCTGCTCACGCCCTGCTGACGTGTGCAGTGTGAAACTGGCGTTACTTATATCCTGCTTCATTCCTATAGGTTTTCTTTGACTTTCATTGAAAACTGGTAGTTTTAGGGTTGGTTTTGGTGTAGGACTGCAACGACTAGTCGACTGGTCAACTATTAGTCGATGGCAAAATTTGTTGACGAATAATTTTGTAGTCGATGGGTCGTTAGTGATGTCACCAATGTAACTCGAGAAACCAACAACAGACACAGTGGGCGTGGCGTCAGACATCGGAGAGGCTTTTTATTAACAAAATAATCAAAAGAAGGTGTCAAAAGGCAAAAAAAGTGTCCAAAATAAAAGGGGAAGGGGTGTCGGCGATAACGTTTACATGCAATGCACTTTAGTTTATGGAACAGTGTTTATTTTATTGCTGATTGCACCTCTTTTGTTTACTTGTTTACTGCAATACTGCAAACTTTTCGTTCATATTTGCTATGCTGAAAATGCACTTGGAAGCAATAAATATTATGTTTCATCTTTTTAATGGAAGGACAATGCTAAACACTAAATATATTAAATATACAAAAGATACAAAGCCATATATATATTTTTTTGCAGTTCATAATGACTAGTCGACTATTGAAATAGTCATTAGTTGCAGCCCTAATTTGGTGTAGGGCATGAGTATTGGTTTATAGCAATGTTTGAACCTGTGTTTTAGCTCCACTCAGTAAACATTTCTCTCTAAAACTGTGGCAAGATGTGCAGTTAGGTAGGTAAAAACGGTCTTGTGCAAAAAGTGCACAAGTATGTATTTTTATGAGCGCAGGTTGAGGAAAAAAATTAAAAGAATCTATTACTGATAAAAGGAGTCCGACACAATGGAGCTGTCATCATGTAGTTAGCATTGCTACCATTTCCCCCAAGTTAACAAACAAGTGACTAATTGATACACCTCGACTCATTCCTTTCATTCTTGGCAATGCACACCAGCACTGTAGTTATTTCTCTCATAGACAGAGACCACCTAGAGAGCCTCACAATCAACAGCCCTAGCCACATCATATCCTGAAGCAGACCTTGGAGAGACTGGCAGGTAGTGATAAGACCTGTCTGACTCTCACTAACACACTGGTGTCAGTGAGCAGAGCGCCCATCTACACGCCAAACAAAACACAGGAGGCTAGGGGGAGGGACACGGTGGCCATGATACGCACACAAAGTATGCCTTGTGTTTCTAAGAACTCAGGACACACAATGAGCCATTTAGAGGGGTTTCTTCTACACTTCGTTCTCAGACAACCAAGGGCTGCAAAGTGGGTGTTCGTGAATGCATTTCTGAAACTTAAATTGACAAATTAGAAACGTTTGCCATCAAAGCTCCAGGTTCAACTGCACTGTTTAATACACGTTAATATTAACGCGAATTCTTCAGAATCTCAATCGCTGAGCTGTAGAACTGTTATCAGCTAATGCAGGTAATCAGTCTTAGGTATGGATAAACTGTCAGGCATGTGTATTGATGTATCGCTACTTTGAACCTTGAACTGTGTCAGTGAAGCAACCAGGAGTTTGAAGTGTTTGTGTTTGAAGTTCCTAAATCAAATAATGTTTTCAAATAGATCAACTCTGTTAAAACAGAAATGGACAGAACAGTCAACAGGGAAACAGGTGCTTGCTAGAAGAGCTCTCAGGAATATCCTTCTGGTGGGCTCTGCTCTAACTCAATGTTTGATTAGCTCTTGTAGAAGTAGAATGGATTCTGGGAACAAAATATATCTGGACATGGAGTTAACTATATTGTCTGTGCAAATGTGTAGCTAAAACTGCAGAGGTCAATAAAACATAAAATCACTAATACTGCGTCCGAAATCGCTTACTTCCGTATGCGAGGCGAGTAGTATGTCCGAATTCATAGTATTCGAAATTCAGTAGGCGAGAAGTACCCGAAGCCTACTGCTTCCGGCCAAATTATGTAGTAGGCATACCATGGACACTATCCTATCCCATGAGGCTCCGGGAGAGGAGTCGTCATATTCGAAAAATGACGGAAAGTTGAGACAACAAAATAAACGTTGTTTATTGTGATTAAATGACACTTGTTTAACACAATCTAAATAAACGGATGACTTATTGAAAGTTTAAATTGTCGCGCTGTTGTAACGATGCATGACACGTGACGGCATCAATATGGCGGATTTAGTATGTCTGAATTCCATTCATACTATATAGAACGTACTTTTTAACGGTCGGGTAGTACGTTCAATTTTAAATGTAGTACCTACTTAAGCAGTTTGCGATTTCGGATGCGGCATTTGTTTCTGAGGTCTCTTTTAATTTGTTTAATCTTTTACATTATTAGTTGTTGACATCATATTCTTTTTGTTAGCGGATAGTGGCGGCTTTATTCATCTCAGATAGTTTGCTTTACATGTTGGAAAATTATCAGATTTTTGGCATCATGACTTTAATGAAATGATTTATTTAATTTTACCTTTTCACATTTCTGGGGTTCTGATAAGTGGAAATTTTCATAGTTGGGTACGTATCTATAACCATGAACGGAAAGTACAACCAACAGATTTAGAATTTTTGCATCTCCAATTGCCCCAAAGCGCAAAGATAAAAAATTTTTTCTATGATTTATTTATTTTTTTATTAAAATTTGAATGCCAAGGTAATATAACATAGACAATGTTATAAATGTAAAATTCTGTTATTTATTTTTTTTAAATAATATTAAAACCGGTTTAAACTGTGCAAATGTATTATCTGTATTATTCTGTTAAATGGTCCATACTATGGAAGCCTGTTTTCGCCACTGGATCAAAAATAAAAAAAGTTATTGCGACATTATCTTGCAATTCTATAACTCACAATTGCAAATTATATGACGTAGGGCTTGGCGATATATATCGTACGATATATTATGCGCATCTCGTCAGTAAAGCCGGTTCTTTGATTAGCGATAAATCTCCATCAGCTGTTTTTAAATGCTGCGCCAGCTTATGAACAGAGCCATAGATCACTGACAAGCTTCGCGTTGAGTTTCGCAGGTGAGTCAATGGTGCAGCTTCTCAGTGATCTGCGTCTCTGTGTATAAGCTGGCGTTCCTTTTGAAAACAGCTGACAGAGATTTACCGCTAATCAAAAAAACGGCTTTAATGACGATACGCGCATAATATATCGTTCGCTATATATCGCCCAGCCCTAATATGATGGAATTTTGACTTTTATTTATATATTAATTTATTTATTTATATACTAATATTTATTGCTTCCTAACTGCACATCTTGTGTGTGTGTGTGTGTGTGTGTGTGTATATATATATATATATATATATATATATATATATATATAATAAAAATAGGGGTATTTGACAAAAAAAGTATAAAAAAAAAACATGAGAGAGGTTTATCTTTAAAGTTTTTTCTGTCACATTATAGGACATAAACATCAAAGTCATCTTTATTGTCAATTCTGCCACATGTAAAGGATATTAAATTGCGTTACTCTCAGACCCTAAGTGGATACAGATAAACATTATTTACAAAAAGAGTAAATGCGAGTAAAAAATGTAAAAACAAATTCTACATCTAATAATTAGGGCTGTCAAATTATTAAAATTTTTAATCAAATTAATCAGGATTTTCAGTGGATTAATCATGATTAATCACTA
>JAUMHQ010000048.1:18207035-18219047 GCA_032361165.1 Enteromius paludinosus
TCGCGCAGCAAGAACCGGGTCGACCCGTTTCTCGGTACTACCGGTACTTCAGAAAACCTGGTACCGTAACATTTTTTATTTTTTAGTACCATCTTGGTACCGAAGTACCGGGTCTTTTGACAACACTAGTCTGGACCAAAGCATAGGTGCACAGGTGTGTAGTGCTTCTTTACGATGTGACATCGCCAACTACTGGCCTGGCATGAATAATGACTACATTTTCTTGAAAACGTTGTCTGTCTGCAAAACTTTAAAATTTTAAGAAACGTTGCTGTGTAAACATGCCCATAAATTGTCAAGAAAGAAATGAGCAGATTCATTACCCTCTTCATCAGTGGAGCTCTCAGAGTTGGTAAATCTGTTAAGGTAGCTGGAGGATGCCACTGGACTGTTGAAATCAGACAATTGACTACTAGGGTCAAGAGTATGCTCACCGAGTTCCTTTGTTGGGGTTTCCTGTTTGGTAGAAAAATAGGCAATCTCGTGTAAAAGAAAAGCCTCATCAAGATGTATTTAAACAGATTGGTAAGAATGAAAGGAATATCAGACCTGGTCAAAAAGGTAGACGGTGACGTCATCAAAGAACGACACTCCGCGTCTATTATCTCCATTGCTTCCCTCTTCTGATGTTGCTTTAGAAGTCTGAAGTGATTTGGGTTTCAGCAAGCTTTTGAGGTTGAGGGAACTGCTGTCGTCCGAGATGATAACAGGTACCGGGTGCACAACATCATCCTCACTGCACTCAGAACTAGAGCTGTGTAATCGGTAGGCACGCACATCCTCATCTGATTCATCGCTGTTCTCATCTTCTTCATCAGCATCCATCCCATCCTCAGTGCCGAATTCCATCGAGGATCCATCAAGCTTGCCCAAGTACCTCCCCTCCATATCTGGCTCCTTCTTCTTTGTTATCTCCCCAGCATACGTTCTGGTTAGTTTTGCATGAACCATGACCATCTCTTTTGAGGGCTGCACTGAGGTAGTGGATGCTGCTGCATGTTCTGGGGCTGCATGGGGATGAGTTTGGTCAGAGTCATCAACAGTCAATGGTTTTTCCTGACTCCAGTCTTCCTCGGTGGTGAGAACCAACTCAGGAAGTACAGTCCTTGTTGCCTGGGCATCACCCTCAGTTGATTCTAAAGTAGGACCTGCAGATTCAGGGGAAATCTCAGATACTGAATGCTCCACAACAGCTTCGGTTTCTTGACTTTCGCCAGCTTCTCGATTACTCTGGAGCCAAAATGAAGCATCTCCAGGGACGCTTCCACTGATGTCATCACTCTTCTTATCCAGTTCCTCATTGTCTGAGAAGTAAGCAGAGTCTCTGTAGTTTCCACCCAAGGGAACTTGTTGGTGATCAGCTCTACCTTCATTCACCTGAACATCAGGTACAGTGTCCACATCCGAAATTACGATTTCTGGTGGAACCAGTGCCGCAAGTTCCATGGCACTTCCCAACTCATGCTCTTCAGAGGAATCCCTCAAGCCTGTTTGAGAGTTCCACTCAGGTGACTCCAGGTTTTCCGTTTCATACCCACTGTCAGCTGCTTTGTATGGGGGTTGAAGCTTATTAACAGATGTTTCCAAAGACTGTCCATGCACCACATCCAAAGAATCTAATGAATCTGGCGTTTCAGCCGAATTCTCAATGGTTGGAAGAGTGGAAGAGGTGCTATCATCAAGTAGGCTGTCCTGACTTATTTGGTCAAGACAGGCGTCTGAAACCAACAGTGAGGACATGTCCTGAGTTACATGGTTGTCCAATAAAGTTTCTTGAACTTGATCGATGGCTTCTGACGTTGGAATAACATTGGCTGTCTTCTTGTCCAGCTCTATTATATCACTCATTGAGTCGCTACTTGTTAGGCCTTCAGTGAGGCCACCTTCTGTACACTCACCAACTGGTGAAGGAGTAAAGCTAAGCTCAGCAGCATCGCTGATTCCTTGATACTGCCCATTCTCCTTTGAGGCTCCGAAGCTTTCTTCAAGGCTGGGGGATTTGGCATCTATGCACATATGTTGTGTATCTGTAGTGGCACTTTTAAGGGACTGATGACTATCAGATGGACTGTCAACAATGACCTCAACACTCTCAGAGGTAGAATCAGAAGAGGAGTAGTTCCCAGATTTTGGAGAATGCAAAGAGCCATTTGTGTCTGGCAGGTTGTTGCTACAGGTTTGTCCTGTTACTAATATGTCAAAAGGCACCATTGTTTCTTTTCCTTTCAAAGGCGACAGAAAATCATCTAAAATCGGGTTGACTAAGTCAAAGAATTCATCCTTGAGCTTCGTAGAACTCTCGGCTGATTTTAACGACTCACCTGTGAGGTTTACACTATCTGAGACTTCGGCCTCAATGATGGAGCTCATTGTCTCCTGGATATTTTTTGACTTAGACTGTGACTTGTCCTTCAATAGGCTGTTATCTTTAAGAAACAGGAAGTTCTCAGACAGTTTCTCCGTGTTAAGAAGCTTCATTACATCTGAGCTCTCCTGATCTGAGACCTCCAGATGAATGGCTTCTGGTCCAACCCCTAAAAAAGACTTCTGAAAACTGTCACTTGCCTCTTTCCCATTGGCTTCACCATCAGATTCGCTCTTCGGTACATTAATCTCCGGGAGCTCCATAAAACCTTCCGTGAATGAATGAGAGTCTTCCAGTTTTGCATCCCCCTCACCAAAAATGTTTGTATGGTAAGGGCTCTCATGTTCAATTGAGGACCATATGTGGCTATCCTGAAGGGAAGAGTCTTTTGAGTCAATGCTTTGATGGAAGAAATCCGCATCCGTACTGGATTCATCCAATCGGACGTCCTGTAAGACTACATACTGATGCTGCTCTGAAGCATTGGTACCTTCAGCCCCCTGACTTTCCCCCATGCCAATTTCGCTCTCATCTAGCTCCTCCAACTTAATAAAGTAGTCATTTCCAGAGGATGCGTTGTGTGCATCAAACACTGGCAAGGTTTCCGGAACTCTGCCATTTTCTGCTTGCGCTACAGTGTCAGGGAAATGAGCCTGAATATCTTGCCGTGGCACTGGAAAGAACATACTGTGGTAATTCAAAGTAGTGTCCATGGCAGAGCGATTGTGGCTGTCGTAGTGGTCATGCTTGGCTGCCTCCCACACGTATTCAAAGCTCAGCCCACGACTCGTTTCTGTGACTGTGAGAACCTCGTCTGGTTCTCGGCCATCATCAAACTGCTCCAGGATGGGGAAGGAGGAATGACTAACAGTGGCTTGACGAGTGGAGGGATTGGGTTTGAGAGAGCTCCAGCGCTGCTCGAAGTCATCCTCCACATCTTTCTGACCCTGCATACGGAGATAAGTGAGCAGGCGGTGGACCTCTTCAGCAGTGGCCCTCTTGTCTGCCGGCAGCCAACAAAACTGTAGAACCTCATACCTGTAGAGCAAAGCGTAGTGTTAATAAGTTTCTACAGACAAACTGGAGTTGTTTAAAAAAAAAAAAAAGGAATCTGTGAAGAACTAACCATCTTTCTGAGTATGGCAAGTCCAACTGTGGCTTGAGAAGTCTGACTTGTTGATCCTTGAGCACATGGTGGAGCACTTCTCTATCTGAAAGGTGAGGATATGGCTGCTTTGCACCCTCAAACAGCTCCCACAATGTCACACCCAATGCCCTGGAAAAACAAAAATATGGTTCTGTTATGAACACAACATTTAATTACAATAGTTATAAACCTATACCATATAAAAGTCAATTGTCCAAAAAATCTAACAGCATCAACATAAAAAGGGGTATGTCTGTAATAAGACCAGCTGGTTGACATACAAGCCATCACTTGGGCAGTCTGAGTGAATCACAGATGCTATAAGAGTCAAAGACCTTTAAATTTATGACCCTGCATTCAGATAGGTGCAGAGGGAGCTTACTTTCAGAGGGCTCTAAACTTCCGACTGCAGTGAGACGACACAACATTACTGCTGTATCTTTTTCTTTACACATTTTTTTTTATATTCAAGAGTGCAAAAGCGCATCCTCTAACACAAATGAACATAGGGTAACTACGTTTTTGAGTTACGTACCAAACATTGCTGGGTTTAGTTTGTTCTGATGTGATCACACCCCCATGCAGCTCACCAATCAGCTCTGGGGCAAGCCAGCGCAGTGCTACACATTGGTCGTCCTCTGTGGTGATGTAATCCTCCTGGCGAAGACAAAGAAATAATATTGTTGCAAGAGATAATGTTGTGTCAAAAATTAACTGATCATGTCTTTTCAAGCTGTACCTTAAAACCCGAAGGGCCAATGCCATAATCTCCTACTTTGACAGTCAGGTCTGTTGTGAGATAGCAGTTCCTCAAAGCCAAATCACTGTGAAGAAAGATAGGAGCATGACTTAAAAAAAAAAACATTCACATTTAAATGTTTTTCTCATAGTGTTTGACTATACTGCTTATCTTATTAAAGTGTGTACCTAATTATTTAAATAAAGCATTTAATTTCACTTTAATAACTTACAAGGTCTATTTTATGCATGGATCATTCACAAAATCAATAACATGCATTTAATGAACCAATGCCACAAGATACAGTCTGAGATCCAGATTTATTTTTCTCCTATTTACTACTAGCTTAAATCATCACTCCTAACTAAAATATGATTTGCAAGTCTTGCAAGTTTTTATATTGGCTTTGAGCTAATGACCTAATGCAAACCCACCGCAAAGCTGTCATCATCTCTATCCACTATGTGTCCAATTAGTATAAGTGCATGCTGACAGTGTGGACACATAATTAAGTCGCGAGTGAGTCTGTTTGTTTGTTTGTTCATTTCCAACACCATGCCAAAGGTAATGAGAGAGTGTGTTTTGCAGTGTGACCCAAAAGTTACTGTGGACAGACTAGCAGAAGTGCCATGTTGCTTTTCTTTATTTTTTTTTATAAGGTCAGTGAAAATCCTGATAGGACAAGTACAAATACAAGCTACAGGTTACTTGTTGAACCCTGCTTAACAGAGCAACAAAACACTGTTGCTGGAGCTTTTCCCAACCCACTCGCACAGCACCAGAACATTGTTCTGTTCAATATGGTGTCTCATTCAGACTGAGATCTTGAACATGCCAGCTCTGATTTTAGCTTTGCAGTGTCTCTTTTACACCCTCTCTCAGGAAACCGCTGACACTAGCGGTGTGCTCACACAGGACAGGACTACTGTCATGCTCACTGAAACCACTGCAAGATAAATTGACAGATATTTTAGACTGTGCACTTTGGCCTTGGCAAAAGGGGCAAATACAGTACTGTTGGCGGGTCACTGAGAAGCCGAGCTGTGCTTTTGGCCATACATGGAAAATGAACATGGTTATTATCCTTAAAACAGTTTTAATTTTGTTACTCAAAAAAAAAAAAAATGAAATAAACTGAAATAAAATTATTTTATTTAGACATACTTATTCAATCTTATTCAAAATACTAATATATATACACATATATATATATATATATATATATATATATAGCTGTGCACTAAATCAAGGGGGAAAAATTACATATGTAGCTGCAAGCACAAATGAACAAGGTCCAAACACACTGGAAAAGCGTGTAAGTGCACTCAGAAAATCAGTATCAATGTCACAACAATTTTTGTTCCAGCTAATACAGCTAGTACAGTTCTGAAGGTATTAATAAAACTACTTATTATAGCACCACCTGATGTTGAGTGGGTGTCTGTGCACTTGCTTGAGCAGAGATTTAGGGTCACTCCACCAAGTGTCTGAACAAGAGCCCGACCGATAAAGGATTTTGAAGGCCGATACCAATACAAATATTAATTGGTTTTAAAATCCGATATATCTATTATAATTATAACATATAGTTTGGAAAATGCCTAATATCCTTATGCCGATATATCGGTCGGGCTCTAGTCTGAACCTTACTGTTTTGATTCTCAGTTACTTCAGTCATAAAAATAACAGAAGGTCTCCTTTGGTTCTCTTATATTTCTCAGACCCCACAAATAAACCAACGAGGGTTCAGCCGTTCTTCATGCACATAGGCAATCTGAAACAGCAACTTTTGCACATACAACTGGCTAAAAAGACAACTCCAGCGCCATTCCAGACAACTAAGCCAACTCATGTAGATGCCCACAGTGGGAGTGTCAAACAGCATTTTGCAGTAAATCAACCCTGAAACCAAAAATCTAAGAGCCCAAGCATATTCATGATATCCACAACTACAGTTTAGAAACTCCATGCCCCCCTTTGGAGTTGTAGGCCAGATAACACCGCCCACCCCCGGTGCCCCCATTCGGGGGGGGATCCTCTTACGCTCAAACCGCAGAATCATCATATCCCAGTGGCGGTGGACAGCCAACACCCCATAATCCAGGGGAGCTGTGCAATCGGACACCTTTCAGCATATTCTGAGCATGCGGGAGGGTGCAGACGCGCTCAGCATGGCAAGATACCCTAGATAACTAAGCTTCCTCCAGAAGACTGGAAGGGGAAGAATGAAAGTGCAGCGTTGCCTTTCACAGCGCCGTGGCCTTTTTTGGAAAAAAAAGCTGTAATGGATGCATCCGAATCAAATCCATGAGTTGCTTTAAACACGCTTTGCATGAAGGTTCAGCAATGTCAAGCCCATGAGAAATGAAATGGAAATGTATGGCATGTGCATCTTTGGGATGTAAATCAAAGCCAAGGTCACATTTGCATGGTTAACCTGTGCAGGAAGTTGTGCTTGTGCATGTGGGTGACCCCAGCAGCAATTTCGCAGGCCATTTTCTGCAGCTGTAGCAGTTCTCCATTCCTGTACAGCCATTCATGCTGAGAAACGTAACTCTTCAGGTCCCCCTAGAAACAAAAACACAAGACACAAGGGTAAGAGATACAGGACATTCTTGACCCAACCACACTCAATCACATTTAACGACCACAGAATCACTCAATCTGGGGAAGCAGATATCGCAGCGCTCCGATTCAAATGATCACACTATATTTTCAGCCAGTGTGTGAAAGGTGACTGAAGGCAGCAGCCACATAGGGGCAGTATTCTCTCTCTCTACAGACGCTGTTCGGCTGCAAGCGGCAACTCGACCAAATAAGGGAAAGGTGGTTTAATAGAGACTACTATATGCTGTGTCACAGTAATTTAAAAATAACAAAAGCAGCAGTAAGATAGTTCGGGCAAATCAGGGCTGTGCAGCTCTGCTTGGTTTCTGGGCTAAAGAAGACAGGCCAGTTTAGCTCCGGGAGAAAAGTGCATTTATAAAAAGACGAAGACAGATAAGCTGAATTGTCTCTGCTGTGATGTGCTCTGATTTGATCTGTTTTTTTTTTTCATTTTGTTTTGCTTTATTGTGCTTTCTTGTAGCTTTGTTTTATTGCTAAAAATGTTGAATATAACTACACACTTAGCCTTTAGTCCATAGCCATACATCAATAAACAAATATATATAAATTAATCAGACAAATCATTCAACCGTTTCCACAATTGTAAGCCTACTCGCTCAACTACAGAGTATTATTACGCAAGTCGCAGAGGACGTAGACACTAGTCCCGAGAGGATCCTGATATCTCAGACTCCTAGCGACACAGGGCAAAGTACTCCCTTTGGAATGCTGCGGCAGAAAGAGCGGTACAGCTGGCAGCCATGTAATATATGATTAACTCTGTGTGAAATCAGCCAACCTGTAAAGCAAGCAAGCTGGTAATGGAGCTTTGTTTGCAGAGAACATGCATGGCTAACTTGCGTTACATCTATCCATCTTTTGGAGGTTATGACCACTCTATGGTGACATGATTGAAAGCGTATCGGAGTTACTAAACATTAATCCAAAAGGAGGATTAAATCTTCGGAAAACCCGAAAAAGCCAAAAATTGAAACTGATGCCTATTTTTTAGTATGGTTAAGCTTTGTGCACATGTGATATGACAACATTTTACAACTGTTTTATTTTCAACATCTCTTAGTAATTCCTATTATAATCATTGGTGATTACCTATGAATAGAGTCATTTTTAGCGATGGATATGAAAAAAAACTAACATATGATACATGGCTGGCGGATAATACTTAACTTTTTCTAAAAGTCATTTCAAGTGCACAGTACTTTTAGATCTCAGTAAATCTTACCAGGGGCTTGGTCTGCCTTTAAACACGCATACACTTAGTGCAGCTCCCTAAAGAAAGCCTTTACAGGAGAGACTGTCACTCAATCAGAGAGCAACTGGCATTCTGCAAACCAGCTCCAATTGCACCCTGCAGCTATATTTCTCTCTAAAATGCACTGTGTCAGGGTTACCAGTGGTTACCAGCGACACAAAAAAAAAAAAAAAAAAATCAGCCATCCAAATGCATTTCACCTCGGAAGAGTGACATGTTGCGCATATTTTTTTAATGTAAGGGAAAAATATGGAAGTCACAGTGTTGGGACATACGGTGTTAAAAAAAGAACTTCCTCCTCTGCACCTTACTAACTGGAAATGAGCAGACCAGCAGCTGACTCTTATTAGGAGAGATGGTGCAGTATGTTCAGAATGGAATACTAGCGTGCTTCTTACTGCATACTTGTATGAATACACTACTCTTCAAAGGTTTGGGGTTGCTAAGGATGTTGTAAAAGAAGTTCATGCTTTTACTCAAGCACTAAATTGTTCAGTAAACGGAGTAATAATCTATACATTTCCATTTTAAATAAATGCTGTTCTTTTATTCATCAAAGAATCTTGTTCATTAACGGTTTCCACAAAACTATTAAGCAGCACAACACAGATCATTTTAAGAAGGTAATAAAAACAATGTTTCTTGTTCAGAACATGTGACCTTGGACAAAAGCTAAATGAAATTTAATACAATTGAAAACTCAGCAATGCATATTACTATTAAAAAATAATTTAAAATAAATATTATTGGTGGTAGGAAATTGTCAAAATCTCTTCATGGAACAATGATTTCTGGCAAAAAAGAAAATCGATGATTTTGACCCATGCAATGTGTTTTTGACCACAAACCTCAGTAGTGTGCGTGGAACAGTAAACATTATGCAACCAAATAACATTTTAAACACCAACACTTGTCAAATGACCCATTTAAGTCATTTACTGAGCAGAATGGGATTCATTCATCCCTGAAACATTGTTATTTTTGCCAAAAATTTGAGGCTTGAAAGAAAAGGTGTAGTTGACAACACACTGAATTCTGATCTGGTTTTATACAACAAACATAGTAGGTCAAACATCCAGAAAACTGGACACTGTTCACAAGTACTACCCCAGTCTTTAAAACGCCCAAGCTTCACCTTTATTCTTCTTAAACATGAGACTAAACAGCTCTATGTCTCAGCCTCTAGGTTCGTGTGAAGCTACGCTCGGACAGAAACTGCTTGGGTCGAAACCGGAGCCGTAACACCAGCTAAGGAAACGGCCCAGACTGCATTACGCAACAGAGGGCTGCAGTGACCTCATTCTCGCTCTCCGGAGACGGGTGGTATGGCTCGAAGCCATCCACCTGCTCAGGCCCAGAGGATCCCAGACCACAGACATTGTTCCTAACAACTGGTCAGGTGCGCAGAATGTTCCTAACCACAACCGCTTTGGGATTAACACACAGCCAACTAATTACAGAGCGAGAGCGGAGTCAACCTCAGCGGAAACCGAAAGGAATGAGAGAATATTGTCTCAGATGGATTAGTTAGTTTGTGCAAACACTGAATCGTGAACTGGCAAGTCTCGTACTGTGTTATTATTATGCTTTTGCAGATTTACCGACAGCAACAAGACTACATCTTTGTGGTCAACATGTGCGTAAAACCACTGGCAAGGAAGTCGTTAGATGATGACAAATGTTTTTTGTTTGTTTCACTTTGCACTAGCACATTTGAGACTTGTAAGCTCACAGTGTGTCTTTACTGCAACGCTTTAGTTAGTGCTGCACGATTAATCATATCGCAATCGTGATGTCAGCCTATGCGATTACATTACAGCGAATGTTGCGATTATATTAAATAAACAAAATGCATTCGTGGACGTAACAAGACATTCATTCTTGCTCACAGCAGACGCGAATGAAGCGTTAAGCGCGAGTGATTTACATGTTAAGTCAATGCAAAGACACAATTAGACATCCTGCAGGGCGACTGGCACGATTTAAGCGCCGCGTTAAACACGGCGGTTTAACACTGCACGTATTAGCATTAGTTGTTGCTGGATTGCACTGTATACTGTATCTCAGTTGAGAAATACAGATTTCAGCATTATTTTCCTTGATAACAAGCAAGTTGAGTCAAACCACTTGTTCATCGTATCGCAATCGCAATTTTGACCTTAACAATCGCAATGTGACATCTTTGCCAAATCGTACAGCCCAAGCTTTACTATTTATAACAGTATTTGATATGTAACTTCATGCAGAGATAGTATAGTTAACTAAAACCATAACGTTTTAATTCTTGAAATAAAGGTTGAATTAAAATGTTTTTTTTAATGCTATTTAAAACTATTTTCCTTCTACTACTAAAACTAAATTACTAAAGCATCAACAAAATCATTATATATATATATATATTAAAAGGGCTATTAAAAGTGGTTAACCAAATCCAAAATAAAAGTTTTTGTTCATGTGTGTACTGTGTATATTTATTATGCATATATAAATACACACACATACAGAATATATTTTGAAAATATTTACACTTATATAATTTATATTATATAGAAATGCATTAAATATACATGGATGTACATATATATTTACATACTAAACAGAAACAGTATATGTTACATATGTTCTGTAAACAAAACTTATTTTGAATTTGATTATCGTTTCACACCACTAATATAGATAAAATATAAAACTACAATAATACATCATTGATACTACAGTAAATTACATGTAAAGGCTTCTTCAGAACACAAAAAAAAAATGCTAAAATATTCACATTATTGAATTTTTTGTTACTTGCATGCACAAAAGACATTTATTTAATCATTTTCACAATCATACTCTAGTAGTTCTTAGTATCTTTTGCAGGATGGTGATAAAATGTACCAACGCAGCAATATGAGAGTGACAGTGTCAGTAAAAGAACCCTGTTGCTTTATTGGGATATGAGGGAATCGGAGAGCTACCCACTGCATTGAGTTATGTGGCTCATATCCTTCTCAGGCACAAGCAGCACACCCGAAATAGATCAAGAAAAACAGAAAATAAATCATAGGGCAAGAAGCAGCCCACTGACAGACATTGGCTGTGTAACTTATGACGGATGCTGGCCTAATTAAGGTGTTGGGAACAAATGAAGTAGTGAGGTACGCTGGAGTATCTGTGCTTTCATCAGACTTGTCCGGTCAGAATTTGAGATGCCGTGTGTGGCTGTGAAACAAGATTCCACCACGACCAATTCAACCGCTTACAAGAGTGCAAGACAACATGATCTGGAGCGCTAGACAAGATGCTGAAGAATCAAAACAGATGTTTTCAAGTCTCGAACATGAACAGAACGCTCATGAAAAGGCTTTCATTGATGCCACAAACAAGTAATGCACTGTATTCCATCTTATGCTAAAGGGACTAGCATCTGCTTTCCTTAACATACAGCAGTTTCAAATATTGTGAATTGACAGCGTTTCCATTAACTAACGTCACTAAAACGATTTTTTTCCTTCTATGAGCCATGGTGACGAATATGGTTTGTTTACGTATACTGCAGCCGCTTCTGAAACGCAAGCCGTAACACACTACAGACATGTGCAGTGTAAATAAGGGCTTACCCAAGCATTAACGGCAACAAAAGCAGCCATGTATTAGATGTTTCTTGGAGATTATAGTACATTAAAGAATGGATCATGTGACTCTTACGTACACCGGCTGACATGTAAACTTAACAGGCACAATTAGCACTATTTGAAGGGTAATGAAAAAGCAGCTATTGATAATAAGAAGCTATGTTTCTTGAGCATCAAATCACGTGACACTGAAAACTGGAGTGATGATGCGGAAACTGACAAAAATGACATCACATTTGAAAATATATATATTATATTATA
>JAUMHQ010000048.1:18235881-18267038 GCA_032361165.1 Enteromius paludinosus
AAATTCTAGGGTTGTAAATGGACCTGTAAAACCGTTTCTGGGCATTTCTTCCCCTTACCTAAGCTACATACCTTCTACTGTATGTACATATCAGAGAACAATTTCAAATATTCTCTCAATGCATTCTATGGCACTTTTAACGATTTATGTATATATTTCAACATTTATTTAAATATTTAATTTTGAGTAATTTGGCCCTCCATAATTATTAGCAGTGTTCAAAACATTATTTGCTGCTTAATATTTTTGCTGAAATCATAATATTAAATATATTAAATATATTAATATTAAAATATATATTTTTTGCAACCTTAAATGTCTTCACTGTGCAATTTTAATCTATTCAATGTATCCTTGCTGGATGAAAGTATTAATTAATTTATTTATTTTTTAATGAAACAAACTCTCACAGTATCCTTAAATTGCACAAAAACACAGCACCCTAGCTCCATTTAATAACAGCAGAATAATATCTGTTACCAAAAAGCTGTGATGAATAAAATATAAATGAAAATAGTCTGAACACTTAAATGTATACTGTATCACCATAGAAACCCACTCCCCAATGCCTTTTCCCAGAGCTCCCCACACAATATATGCTCAACCTCACTAATATAATGTTTCATCAGATTTCTGTATCTTCTTTATCTGTGCCCTTTACACAAAGAAAAACAAACAGCTGTGAAATAATGCACTGTAAAAATGTAAGCTTCAACTGTTAATCTTAAGAAACAGACCAAAATGTATTTGAAATACATTTATTTCACGCAAACATTTGCACAATTATACTTAATAAATGCTCAAAGGTGACATTAAAACACACTTAAGATCAATGCACATTGTCCAAATGAAGTTATTATATTTCTATTATCTGTAACTCTCAGTAGGCAATGTTTCAGTGAATGTGAACTATACCGAAATAAATGTATCTTATGAAATAGTTTGAAATAATTTAAGTATATTTCTGTTTTACTAGGGATTGCTTTTAGATGGTGACACTTTAATCAACAATTAACAAGCTTCTACAGCATGTATCTTTATTTATTAATGTTGATCTCAACATTTAATAAGGTTTAATATTAAAAGTGACATTTGTAAAAAATGCACCATGAACTAATAATTTTTATGAACATGAGAAAAAGTTAAACCAACCCTACTGTTTGTTAGTTAAAGCATTAACTAATGTAAACAACTGAAAGCTTACTGTAAAGTGTTACTATTTTAATTTCTTGCATGCTTTATTGTATGAACATACTGATAAGGCAGCCTCATCATGCTGATTCTATATTTTATTGCTATATAGATTAGTGATATTTGCATTATTATTTAGTAGAATGTAGCAGAAGAATTCTCCTCCCCAGCATCATCTCAGGTCTCAGCAGTAAGGCGAGCTCACCTTCATAAGCATATATGCAAAAATCCCATCTTTTCAAACCAATAGAAATCAGAAATGATCTGCTTGGATTAGCTAATGAGGAGGGAGGTGTTTTGTGGCCTCCTTGGGTTTAAGGGCAATGGATTTCACACTCTCTCTGCACTTTAGGTCCCAGAACTACAGGAGAAAGTCTCGGTTTCTTCATTGTTCCTGAAGACACACCTGAAGAGGAGCACACATCACATCACTTCTACCTCCCGGGCCAACGGTGAGTGCTTGCTTCTTTACAGTTACTTCAGAGGGAGTCAGGTTATCTAAATCTTAATTTTTAATACAGAAGTTACTTGATTTTAATTGGAATGCATTGCTTCCTTGCATTTTCCAGAGGTCTTAGGTAATATGAGCTTAGCAGCATTTAAGTTCATGTTTACACTAGTTCAGATTGGATGGGAAAGCTCAATTAAATCGTTCAATTAAAGCATGCATGTACTTGATTTAGTATGTTATCGGATCTCTAATTGCAATTTGTATTTGTAGTACTCTGTTTTTGTGGAAACATGGCACTTGCAGGACACCTGAAGCAGGATGACATTGCTGCAGCTATCCAGGCTTGTCAAGGTGCGACACACGCACACACACACATACACACAGTCACTCATCTGCACATGCAACTGATGTTCATGCTCATCTACAAGAGCACACATTATTCATATGTGCTTACGCATGTTAAAGAGCTTTGTTATTCTCACTAACAGCAGCAACATAAAGAGCTGCTTTAGTTACAGCTACACACACGCACACGCTCGCAGGGAGACTCCCATAAGCCGGTGAGTCCTGGACCCTGGGGATGGGTAGATCCAGGTATCCAGGCAGCCGGAGACTGGGGAGCAGCTGCCCCCAGGATACCAGTGTGTTTGTGCCGAGCATCCAGAAACACACACACAGATCACTATTCATGACACAAAAATATGTTATCCAAGCCAATGCATTATATCTATATGCATTATTTCTTATATTTTTGTTTTTCAGCCCCAGGGACTTTCAACTACCAGACGTTCTTTGAACAAGTGGGGCTGATGGGTAAAGGTACTTCAGACGGGGAAAAGGTGTTCAAGGCCCTGGACCAGGACAAGAGCGGCTATATTGAAAAAGAGGAGCTGAAGTAAAGCTTCAAATCTTGTTTATCGGTGAATTGTATTATTATTTTTATGAACTGTTCTTTGATTGTGCCCCCAGACGCTTCCTCCAGAACTTCTGCGGGAAGGCCCGAGAGCTCACGGAGGCCGAGACCAACACTCTCCTGGCAGCTGGGGACGTTGATGGAGACGGGAAAATTGGCATGGAAGGTAAATCCAAACCAGCGCACCTGGGCCCCTGGGAGCCATTATACTCCTATAGAAACCAGGGCTCCTCCTACACTGTCTGGCTCCTGTTTCAGCGCAAGGGATTAGTCAGATGTTCTAATGAGAATCAGACCGATTCTACTTCCTTTAAAGACGCACAGACGTGCTGATTGCCTTGAAAGACTGGGACTTCACTCTGCCCCCGGTCAAATTAACATGTCCTTCCTGGCAGTGAAGAAAATAACCTCACTCTTATTTACGCAATGCATTCGTTTTCGGAGAAGTGTTATACTATAGTAGATTATGTTCTAGAATTTGGGGAACTTGGAGACACTTTACAATAAGGTTTATTAGTTAACAACATCAGTTAGCATAGCAATTAAGAATGAGCAGTAATAATAAATTATTAAACTCATAAGCTGTTTCTTAACATTAGTTAACGCACTGTGAGCTAATTAAGGTTTAAAATCCGTTAACTAACATAAACAAAAATGAATAAGTAATGTAACAAATGCATTGTTTATTGTTTGTGCATGTTAGTTAGTACATGAACTACACTGTAAAAAATGACAGTAAATTAAATTATCAGTAAAAAAACTCAACTAAATCCAACTAAAAAAATTAAACTAAATTTCCAGTTAAATACCGTATTTTCATTAATTGATATAATGTTGATATACCAACCTATTAAAGTACTCTACCTTTAAAACACACTTATTAGCATCCAATGCTGGTGGCGATGAGAACGTCACATGAAGAACCACAGACATAGACGGTGTTCAGTGTCATTCACACAAGCACTAAACACCATCACGGTGACTCATTAAACTGAAATATGCAATAAACATAAATTTAACAACACGACATGTAACATACAACCCTGATAAACAATTTCCCTTGTTTTTCTCACATTTCTTCTTTTTTTTCCCTCTCAGAATTCTGCGACCTGCTGAAATGAAAATGTGGTGAACGTCTTCACTGAACTTCGTTTCATAATTCTCTCTTATTTATTTGCATGCATTATCTGTGATTGCGTTTTATGCGAGTTGGTTATTAAAATATGTTTAGCAAGTCTTTGTGGTAAATTTGCTCATTGGGAACACATCAAAATTTGCTTCTGTAACTAGTGATCATGGAATATATGAAACTCCGAATACAGGAATTCTTTCATCCAGATTTGCCTCATGTGATCTTTTATACCTGTGTATGAAATACATGAAAACAATTAAATAATAGATATATTAAAACTGAATTTTAATTTTAAAAAGGAAAATCACTTCCAAATCAATTTAGGTAAAAAAAGCACCATTAAAACATGGTTAAATAAATAAATAATAGACTAAAATGCAATGAAATACAATTAAAATATAAAACAATGTTAATTGCAAAAATAGGAGGATACTCTGCAAAACAATGCAAAAAAATATTTTTAAGTAAAAAAAATAATAATAATAATAATATTGGAGTATATATTAATTCATTAGTAAACTAAAAGGTTACATTTGTTTCCACTCCATGGAAATAATTAATAAAAATAATGGTTCAAACTATTTAAGTGTAAAATTTTCTAATAAAAATGAGCACAAAATGAAATAGAAATTTAACAAAATTAAAAAAAAAGAAATAAATTTGCAAAAATGCGAGTTATTTTGATTAGTTTATGATAACATAATCAAAACAAAAACATAATTAAACATTTTACGTTTTTCAAACTTGGAAATATAACAAAGATTATTAGCATGTTTTTCATGAATTTCAGTCTTTCTACTCCAAAAATGTCTTGTTTAATTCAAGATGTTAGCAATTTATATATTTAAATATAATTAATTTTTCATAAAATTGACCAGAAATTATTTTTTTTGTTGTTGTTTGTTTTAAATAGATCCTACACTTTTACCTTAGCAAATAATAAATACGAAGGGTGTAATGAAGCTTTCATCTTCATATTGCACAATACGCTTCACGCAGGTCATATAAATGGAGCGATGTGATCTCGAATCCAGCCAGTGACAAGAACACTCACTTCTGCTAACGTTTCAGTATTGATCATAATAAGCCCTTGAACGTGGGTGCGAATTCTTCTTATCACGCAATGACATGATTTACAGCCTGGAGACGCCGTTTATTGCGCCACAGCTCTCCGTCCAGAGTTTCTTAACCTGAAAGAGGAACCTGATCCGGCCAAATCAAACAAACACACGCTCTGTGCCATCCGATGGCTGTTTGTCCAGAAAAGTCAGAAATGAAAGAAGAAACACAAGCAAACATCTCTTGATAAGGTTCTGAGCAGGACATCTGCTTAACCCGAGCCGTCCGAGGGGAGGAGGAGGGCCTCAAGGTCTATAGGGTCCCACACATGGTTCTGAGCATCGTTTGTGAGCCTAAAAATAGCCCAACTTGACTACTGGACACATTTTTTCAACACTATTCCTAACGTAGACCCACACGAGGTATCTGTTACTGGGCTTCGAATTCCTGTAAATGGTGAGGCTGAGGGTATATAAGCTGGGACCCCAGAAGCCCTGCTCACACCTCGACTAACTCCTTCGGTTTTTCACTCGCCTTAGACAAGCGCAAGGTGAGTTCATGCCAGCGGGACGCATCTCAACTCTTTAGGATGAAGCACAGTGGAATATGTCGTGTGTTATACGGGGAGCTTCGCAGAACCTGATTTTAACATCTTAGTTGACCCTGGAACAACATTGTGATCAGCCAATCAGATTTGAAGAACCGGTTTTTGTGAGTTTAGGCTTACAAGTCAGATTTTAGGCATTACTCATGGGTAAGGCTAGGTTTTTGTGTAGAGATATGATCAAGACTACCTTTTTGGATTCAAGTGTTGCTCCAGGGTCAACAAAATATGTTGATCTTGGAACACATCTGACTCAGGACGTGCCGGGAGCATCCCGCGGTGGATGTAGAGGCTAAAGACGTACGCTAAATGTCTTGACGCTGAGGATAACTGTATAGATGATAAAGCGAATAGTGCTACATCTGTGTAAGAGGAACGTCAGGAACTTGCTGGAGTTAGGCTTAGAGTCTCTGATGAGTGTTTGAGTTTGTATTTGTATTTGTTCTTATCGGGTGTTTCTTGCTGTTTTTGCAGCTTCATCAGAACCAGAACAATGGCCGTTGCCGCTTTGCTCGCCGCAGCTGATGTGGATGCTGCTATTGCTGCCTGCCAGGGTAAGACATCTCACATTACAGCTTATCACTGCTGGGTGAATACCATATATGATAACTGACATGTGGAAGTCATTAGCAAGTGCTTAACAGATCAGCAGTTCGAGCACATTCAGATTCAGGACGTGGTATTAGTGAAATGACTGTGTTAACACATGTGCGCTTATGATCTGTGAAGCACTGCTGAATGCACTGATGTTTGCTAATGATGAGGTTCATTTTAGCTGCTGCTAATGACTTTAACTGAGTCTAACATAATAAATAAATTGATAATGCTTTAGATTACTGAAAGATTTCTAAGGTACAGCACTAAAGTAATTTAGCAATTCACGAGTTCGAGCTAGAAGGCATAAAATAGCGAAGCTGATTTGGCATGCTGCTAAGGGAGGAGACCCAGGATTAGGAGGGCTGCCGAGCCCTAGGGTTCCCAATCCTGAGTGCCCCCCCTGGAAGGAGAAGGCGGAGAAGGGGGAGGAGGCGGGATACTGCGATCGAAGTGAGGAGAGGAAGGAGCAGAGGGTATTTAAAGGGTGGTTTGAGGATTCTGATAGGATAACAAGATTAACTTGTTAACTGCCTTCGCCCCCTCCTCCCGAAATGCGTTTGATTTCCATGAATATTATGTATTATAAAATATATAAAATATATTTTAATGAATTAATCAGACAATATTTACAGAAACACGTGGCCAGCATACAAGGGAACTGATTTATAATTTTATAAATTATATTATATTGCAATATAACATTTGTAAACACACTCTAAAGTTTTCTGCTTAAATTTGAAAAAAATATTTAGTATTTTTCCTAAAACAAATCTACATAAAAAAATAACATTTTGATAGATATAAAATATATTTTGATAAATTAATTGGACAATATTGACAAACACACGTGGCCAGCACACAAGTGAATTAATTTATAATTTTATAAATTATATTATATTACATCACTTATTATTAGGATATTTTTGAAACATATTGCAAAGACTTCTGCTTAAATGCTCGAAATTTGTTTTGTAAAAATTTTTATTAATTTCATATTTAAAAATGTAATAAAATACTATATTTTTAATAAATGAAATAGATTAAATATTAAATCATACAGGAACATTGATGCTATTTCAAAATTGACAACATCTAAATTGACTGTTTTTTCCAAAAATATTATTGAATGTTGCCACATTAATTTCTGCATTAATATATGTTCATAGATGAAATCAGGTGGAAATAGCTCTTTGAGGTAACACTTGCAGGCTACCAATTAATGATAGTATTTTTTTTATTTATTGTCAGTACACTTCTATATTCCTGTATTTTTGGTTAGCTCTTAATGCTAAGATTAGTGCGCTATTGATTAGTATGTTTTTTGGTCAAAACCCTTCTATTCCTCAGATAAGTAAGATAAACGTGCTGGACATGAACGAAATACTGACATGTTCTTCACTCAAACCTCTGTCCTCATGCAGCTGCCGACTCCTTCGAGTACAAGGCTTTCTTCGCCAAGGTCGGCCTGTCCGCCAAGTCCGCTGATGAGGTCAAGAAGGCTTTCGCCATCATTGACCAGGACAACAGCGGCTTCATTGAGGAGGAGGAGCTGAAGTAAGACTCTTGATAAGTCTTCAACTCTGAACAGTGTAAAACAGCAGTGGTGGAAGGGGTTAATAACGGGTCCTGTGCTCTTTCTGTAGGCTGTTCCTGCAGAACTTCAAGGCTGGTGCCAGGGCTCTGACCGACAAAGAGACCAAGGCCTTCCTGTCTGCTGGTGACAGTGATGGTGATGGCAAGATTGGAGCTGACGGTACATGAAAAATGCCATTTTGACACTGTTTTACATCTCAGACGAGATCTAGAAAAGAAGTCAGCTTTTTAGGCTTGGTAGTGGAGCTTGATTTTTTTGGTTCATAGATGAAAGAGAAAAAAGCTATAAAGGGTATAAAGCCTAGAAGTGAGGAAAAGCCTATGACAGTGTATGACGGAGGAAATCAAAGGAAAATGCCCTTGAATTGTTTGTGTTATTTTTTGGCATCACTCATGTCTCATAAGTAAGGATTTTTTTTTCCGGCTTGTTTTGTCAGGCTAATAATTCAGATTTATAGAAATGCAGAAATTTATACTTGCCTTTAAAAAAATTTACATTTCTAAATGTAGATTTAGATTTATTTAAAAATATATTTAATATATAATAATAATTTTTTTCCATTCAAGCGAAACATTTTGAAATAGAATTTTATGATATATATGTAATGTTTTAATTTTTACTTAAATATAAAAAAAAATATATATATATATATATATATAAATTCATGTGCAAATAATAAAAAACAATAATAGAAAAAAACTAAAACAAATCCATTTGTATATGCAATTTCTATATATATTTAATACTTAAACATGTATTAATGTGCATATTTTAATATTTACTATTTTTTATATATTTATTTTAATATTTGCTTTTATGTATTCATTCATATGCACATTTTACAAACTATGCATCACTATATATTTTCCACACATGTATTTGTTCTCTTATACAACGAAAATATGCAATGTTTTTACATTTTCTTATTAATTCTACCAAATGTAAATTTAGAATTGTAAATATATATTTTATGTTTTAATATTTATTTAAATGGGTATTTATTTCTTTGCACATTTAAAAAGTAATATTTATCATTACAAATGTTATTTTCTCATCCAATTTAATGTTAGTTGCACAGAGAATTTGTAATAAAGTCATATTAGTAGATGCTACAGAGTGAAGCATTTATGAAAATATAAATACATATAAATGTATTCACTTTTTCAACCAATTTCCACAAATTTTCCATTAAATTTTGAGAATTTATTTACAATCAATAACCTTTTCAATAGCAATTTTAAATCTATTTTCCAATTCTATATGTACGTTTTGCTATATATTTAATATTTATATATTCATATACTGTACATATTTTATATTTATCATTCATAAGAACATTATTTTTTAGACATTTCCAACACATATAATTCAAATGTTGTTATTATTATTTTTTAAATAAGGAAAGTTTAACCCATTCTTAAGGATATTAAGACTATGATATGTCATTCTTTAGCTATGGGTTATTTTAACTAGCTAACAAGCTGACAAAATACTCACCATACTCACAACGCAAATGTAATGTAGGGCAAGTGACAGTGCCATAAACTGAGCTGTACCTCTCTCACACTGGCCTGAGGCCATCAGACCATTTTTATTACTTAGCTCTGCCTCTGTCGCTGTTTGTTTACTTGGCAGCATCCACAAAAGCTCCACTACAGTGTAGGACGTCGAGAATTAGTGCAGTTTATCAACACTAACAGTCCCCTGATGATATTTGGAAATGAAATTGGTGATATGTGCAGAACTGCCTAACGTTCGTCTCGTCTCTCTCATCTCACAGAGTTTGCTGCTCTTGTAAAGGCTTAAATTTTCATCTGACCAAGACCCTTCCAATACCAAGGAACCAGAACTCACAACAGCTCACACCTTTCTCAGCCGAACTTTTTTTATATACGATCTTATTTATGACTGACTTTGGACAGTTGACTCAGTTTTGAGAACAGTGTCTGGATGAGGGTACTGTTTGTGTTAGTTGGATGTTGTATTTCAAGCCCATTGGCTTGTGCACATGTACAATCTTGAATGCACTTCTGGGGAAGAGTGAAAAACAAGGAATAAATATAGTTTTGGTGTAACATGTCTTTGAAGCTGACTCTTTCGGGTCCGTCGCCTGATGTCTTCTCGTGATATTTGCACTCACAGTCAGGGATGTCCTCGCAGGCCGCTCTTGGCATGAGGCTGGCTGAGGGGAGGCCCGGAGATTTGCTGAGATGCACTGAAAGGGATTTGCAGTGGATAGTTTTCACATGCCCAATTAGAGTCCATGGCAGCTTCTTGAATGCTCAGAATAGCGCACCGAACACTCAAACAATGCGCCGGCCAAGCTCAGTCTTCCAAAACCCATTAAACGGCCTGCAATAGGCAAGACTTCATTAGAGCAGCTGGCGATGCTTATAGACAACTTGTATAATTATACTTAATTCTAATTTACAGTGACCATTTGTCCTGGTTATACTGGGCAGCACTTCAAAACTACCCAAATTTTTCTCTTTGAGGTTTTTATATATTAAATACGCGTATTTGCATTGCTTTGACCGTTCTTTGTAGATCCCGCCTTCTTGCACACGATTGGTCGCTTATGTCAATACCCGAACGCTATTGGTCAAACAGCTTGTCAGTCATTTTTCCATCGAAGTCTGAAAACAACAGAAAAACAAAGCCGACACACAACCATTTCTTTGCTAATTAGAAATGATAAAAAGAGCACATGTCCAATATAAAACAACTTTGGGTTAAGTTTTAGTGAAAGAGTTCAACTCGGTGTAGAACAAGCAGGCTAAAAGAGTTTCTGACTGAATCCTGTCAGAGCTGAATGAACTCTGCTGCTCTCTGCTGTTTGAGAGTTGTACGCGACTATCAGGAGTGAATTAATAGTAACACACTTTGTAATATACTGTGCACATTTACAAATATGGCTTAAGAGAGGCGAAGCTGCTCCTTTTTTTAAACGTTTAATGAAAAAAAAGTATTGTTTTAGCAACTTTACATTGGTACAGTTCAAGATGAACATATAAATTAAAGTCTTGAACATATAATGCTAATAAATGAAGAATGGGGTTGATTTTTATTACCTTTTTTGGTTTAACCTTTTTTTAAAGTGGTAAAATATAAAGCAGCAAGCACAAACGAAAAACCTCAAGCAAGTACTGTAACTAAATGAAGCACTTCACGTGGAACTCATAACAATATAACCAATGATATCAAGCAAACGCAGCCGGAGAGTCCATACCCAGAGCACAAACAGATATGTCCCTTTGAAAAGTGTCCTGAATGTCTCCCTTCATATAACTCGGTGGCCAAGTGTCCATAGGAATATGTCCATGCACTATCAGCAGCGTGTATTATTAGCATGCGAGTATATGATGGACTTTTTTTTCAAACGCACCTTTTAAGCATCTTCATTTTTGAGGATAAATATAGTACAGTGGGCGCATGTCAACTGGCCCCTCGGGTGTCTATTACATTACAATTCATATTTGGAGTCGCTGAAGGTATATAAGGGGGGGATCAGGGGCCCGGAGACCACTGCAGTTCACAGCTCGAGTCTTCTGAAACTACCTTCAGCACCAAAAGACAAAAGAGGTGAGTTTGCACGGGGGATCTCTGAAGACAAAACAATAATTGGACCTGATTGGTTTTCGGAGCAGTCACATATTGGAAATTAAAAGCTTTTGCATCCTAAATTTTCTCTTCATCTGAATCGGCTGTGGATTTTTATTTTTTATTTTTTGCCTGCTGGTTTATTTTGAGAGGACCTCATGGTCACACACACACACACACACACACACACCGGACTCTTTGGGATTTAAAAACCTTGTAACTCAAATCCACATTCCCGGTTCTTGTGGGATTTGCATGGTTGATGGCATGAAACTAAATGTTATCTGTCAGGTATGATTAGATTTGAAGGAGACAAACTCCTGGACTAAATGCATATGTGCTTTTGGAGATCAGTCAGTGAGAGTTGTGTGTAATATTTCCTGTTTTAATATCCATTCAGCTAAAGATGGCCTTCGCCGGAGTCCTGAGCGACGCTGACATCACTGCAGCACTGGAGGCATGCAAGGGTGAGAGAAACCTCTATTAAAATACGAGATGCCATTTTTGGATCCACAAAGAACCGTTAAAGCTTCTTTAAGGAACCATCTCTTTCTTACCTTATATAATCTGAAGAACCTTCTTTTGCCTCAAGGAACCTTTTGTGAATGTTCGTTTTGGGCAAAAAGGGTTCTTTTATAGCTTTATGTTTAAGAGTCTCCTGTATTTCTCACACAGCTGCTGACTCCTTCAACCACAAGGCTTTCTTCGCCAAGGTCGGTCTGACCAGCAAGACTGCCGATGATGTGAAGAAGGCTTTCGCAATCATCGATCAGGACAAGAGTGGCTTCATTGAGGAGGATGAACTGAAGTAATGCTTTTTTGAAATACTAAAACAAGTCTAGTTCGGCTTTAAACACCACCACAAAAGAAGAGTCTGTTCCGGTAAACTCATTCAGAATTGTGCGTTCGCAGACTGTTCCTGCAGAACTTCAAGGCTGACGCCAGGGCACTGACTGACGCTGAGACCAAGACTTTCCTGAAGGCTGGAGATTCTGACGGTGACGGCAAGATCGGAGTTGACGGTCAGTCACATTCAAAATCACTCGTCTGCCTTGAAAACGTAACAAATGCATCTCAGTATGCTTCCCAAGCACATGAAATGATTTTAACATGTCGTTTGTTTCTTTCCGACAGAGTTCGCTGCCTTGGTTAAGGCATAAATTGCTTCTGACCAACAACACCTCTTGCTCTGAAGGAACAACTTTGCCCAAGACCTCCCATTTTCATCTTACTATGAATCATTTTTATACTCATGATGCTTATGAGAAGTTTCCTCCCATGCAGCACACTGTCAAAACGATGACTGTGAATGTAGCGGTTATCCTGTCTTAAATATGAATTTTGCTTACTGTAAAATCTGATGCACTTTTACGGGAACGGACGATACGAAAAGAATAAATATTCTTTTTCAATATAGACCTCTTTTCATTTCTTCTTGTAAATCTGCTTTTCACTCCAGCTGTACCCAGAAAGTGTATATCCACATTTCCATTTCAGTAAAATAAAATGAAATAAAAACATCTGGTGGATTATTATTTATTACTCTTAATAATAGCATGCAACTGTTTATTGGGTGGATCATGCATTCATTCAATGTGAAATACCACATTTATATTCACAAATATTAGAATTACTCACAAGCCAAAGCTTAGTCGTTCAAATAAAAGTATTTAATATATTCACTTTTTTTTGTAAAGAAATGTATATTTTTATTCAGAAAGGGGGCTATGAATTGATCAAAAATGACAGTAGAGCCATTTATTATGAACTATTAAGAATGTATTATTAAATATTAGAGTTACTCACCAACACATTCATGGGTTCAAATACACAAGAAGCAAACTTTTCCCACGAGCTTATATAGTTGTACTCTTCCACTAGATGGCGTTACTTTACAATGACTCATAATGGATAGTAAAAGCATACATTTGGAATAAGTGTACGTCCTAGATACAGAACATTATTGTAAAATGTTCTTTATTATACTACATTTTACTTACTTTTTAAGATGTAAAAACAGCAGCAAAAAAAAAAAAAAAAAAAAAAAAAAAAACCAGCAGCACCCTTTAATTGACATTTTTTTAATTTTCCATTTTTGACCTTACAAGTGTAAATAAGCTTTCCATGCATGGTTTGTTAGGATAGGACAATACATATTTAAAAATCTGGAATCTGAGGGTGCAAACAAGAAAGAAAAAAAATCGAAATATTGAGAAAATCATCTTTAAAGTTGTCCAAATGAAGTTCTTAGCAATATGCGTATTAATCAGAAGTTTTAATATGATTACGGTATGGAATTTACGAAATATGACAAAACATTAGCTTTACTTAATATCTAATTTAATTCAATATCCTATTTTTGGCTTAAAAGCGAAATTCATCATTTTGACCCATAAAATGTTTGTTATGCTACTAATCCCAGCTACTGAAGACTTCTTTTGTGCTCTAGGGTCATATTTACACCTTAAAGCTACACATTAACTATATATATATATATATATGTCTTTAAGCTACTACTATAAACCTTTTAGGTATACAATGCCCATTAAATTGTCCTGTACCTATTGTACCTGCTAAAAAGTAGCATGCTAGGCTAGTTAGCCTCCGACACACTAAAAGCTGCTGAGGGCTGCCAAAAGGGACACCTTAGTACAGGTCAGTGTCGTGTAACTTAGTGCTCGCAGAGAACATAACCAAACGTAAATGAATAAATGATTGCTCAGTAACCGTATAGGATATGAGGTATCATCATGGCCCATGATGTCAGTGTAGCAGGGTAAGTAGCACCTCTGTATCCGGTGTCCTTGTCAGCCTCAGGCTCTTGGGTTTCTCTCTGTGCAGCATCACGCCGGGTTATCCCACGCATAGAGTGTCCCAAAGCATGTCACAGCAAACACCTTGTCCTAATGAATTTAAATGGGCCATGTGCACCCTGCAACTCAATAGGCACGCGAGCATGCATTAACGCAGTCTTTTGTGGTGCACTCAAACATGACTGTCAATGTAAATGCTTAATAGCAGGTGCACGGCATGCCCGATTGACGTTAATTGCTATAATAATGACAGATGCATTAGTAAAACAAATGAAAAATCGATTTCCATGATGTGAAAGCACAGCTGACACAAAAGGCACGCGCTACCTTTAAAACTTTGGTGCTTATAAGAAGTTATTTAGCATAGGTGCATTGAAATGATGGAAAATTACATTTTTATAAGCTATTAAGAAACTATTTCAAAGATAACTCATCAACAAGCCATTTTTTACCTGTTCAAATAGATAAACACAAACATAAATATTTTATGCTTACCAAGGATGCATTTGTTGTGAAGTATTATTACGACATGAAATAACAGTTTTCTATTTGAATGTTTTCCATTTTAATTTCTTTCTGTGATGCACAGCTGAATTTTCAGCATCATTACTCCAGTCGTCAGTGTCACATGATCCTTCAGAAATCAATCTAATACTGATTTGCTGCACAACAAAAATGTTATAATGTTATTAATATAGAAAACAGCTGTGCCGCTTCATATGAAGAGTTTATTTGCAAAAACAGATAACTCAATTTTAATTTAATTTTCAGAAATCATGCTTTTCTTTATTGTGTTCTTATGTTTTTTGTTGTTGTTGTGTTTTAGCTGCATTATTTAATCAAAACAACCCCAACTGCAGGTTAATTCAATTTACTGGAATGCAGGATAAAATAAAATTAAATATTTTGCACAATTATAAATGTATTAAAAGTAATTTTGATCAATTCAATGCGTCACTACTAAATAAAAGAAAATGATTTCTTTAAAACCCTGCTAATTCTTTGCCAATTACAGTATTATGCATGCAGTGTTACTCCGAGAAATGGAATATTTCTACTTCAAAATCTACTTTATTAAAAAAGTGAATGCACACGATGCAAAGGTGCAATCTGTCATTAAATGCAATCATCCATCCAATACTGTTTATTCATATTTCTCTGTTTATAGCCTTAAAAGCATGCCATAATAAAGCTAGATAGGTCAAATCAACATAATTGTCGACATATTAGACACTTGAAGAAAAACTGTCAGTGTATCTGTTACACATGTATGAAGGATGCACTGTCTGTAACCCCATCGCAACGATGGAAACAACACCTAGAATTAACTGTAACATGGGATTTAGTGACAAAAAGTTAGGCAGTGCCGTTTTTTTTCTTTTCCTGCACTTGAAGCCATAAAGTACTGACATATTGCACCCTCTTACATAATATATGCGTCTAGCAGGTGCATTTTAAACACTGATTACAGTGTGCTATTGGGCACCAGTCAAAAGGTGACCTTGTATCCCTGAATCAGCAGAGGAAAAATGACAGCTCGCTGTTTGTCTGCCTATGGAGGGTGAAAACGAGAAGGATAAAACAACACAGACTGTGCACAGCTATAGCTATGAATTAGTTTTGCATCCGGTGACCAGTGGATTATGGGGATCCCATCTGTTCCTAAAAACAATATGGAGCAGATTACTAAGTCAAAAAAGAATAAAAATCCAGTACAGATTATGGGATTTATAAGAAGCAATAAATTCAGGCAAAGGAAAGGTTGTTTTCGAGCATCCCAGAGTGCCCCACATCTCTCAATACAAATGCTTTAGAAAAGCAATTATATAATATTCTAATGAGGAATTTAGAATGACCTCATGTAAAGCAGAAAGGAAAGAGGGAGGGACGGGCTGACCAACCTGAGAAGAGGATCGGATGTACATGAGAGAGGTGAACGAGTGTGAGGGCTTTGGTGATCTGTGTATTATGAGATAAGATGGGAGGGACGTGACAGCAAAGCATTTATTACTTAATTTGCCTTTTACAAGGGCGTCGCAAATGTCTGAGGGCTGGCCCACACACACACACACAGATGCAGATATAAATAGTACAGGTTAATTAGTTAGGTAAGTAATTTGAGCCAGGGCCTGGCAGTTAGAATTTGATCCACAGACAGGTAACTCAAGAATTAGCCATTGTCACTGCCTTCAGATCTATATAAATCGCACCTGGACCGACTCGCAGTCACCACTCAGCCTTACTTCTGTTGACTCGCCTGCCGGGAGAACTTCACTGAGGTAAGTGCCTGCTCTTTGCCAGCGAACCAGCCGCTCTTTTTTGTGCTTAACAGCATATTACGTACTGCTTTATGTTAGTTTTTAAGAGAATTATTCTCAAATTGCATGCATGTAAAAATGAAAACAGCACCAAAGCTGCATGTATATGAATCCTTTCATTAAAATAAGCATTCAAATACATGCATATTCATGGTTTTATGATGTAAATTGCATTGAAAAAAAAAAATGTATATGAAAGTTTCATTTGATAAAAATGGATTTGAATATATATATATATATATATACACACACCAGTGTATATGTATATTCTAGTCTATTTTGTCGTTCTAATCTAACTATCTATGCCAGCAACTTAGTTGAGCTTGTGTCAATCTGTATCTTTAGTTGATTTTTATCTATTTGATTCATTTTGTTTTTAACCAAGCAAGATTTGTTTAAGTGTAGCCCAGTCTGTTTTGTGTATGAAAATGAACTGTATATTATAATATTATTTAAAATGCTTCTTCTTTTTCTACCTCTCCATGCAGAACCATGTCACTCTCATCTATCCTTTCCGCTGATGCCATCGACAGTGCACTCAAGGACTGTCAAGGTAGGAGACATAACCATGCCCATAACATGATCATGAGGTAAAGATCCTGGACCTAGTAGAGACAGGTGTTTTGAAAGGTGTAAAGGAGGCGATTTATGTGAAGGTTTAGTGTCCCTCACTGAAAAGAGGATCTGTCCGATGCATATAATGCTGTTTTAGAAACTATGCCACGGCGCTGTATGGAGACAGATCAAGGGGCTTCACATCAAGATGAGGAGGGAGACCATTGTAAACGACGAGGAAAACCATCAGATCTGAGTCTATGTGGACAACTTGGAAGTCATGTGACTTCTACATGTTCGCAGGTCATGTGACTTATGTGTATGTGTTTTTACAACTGAAGACCTGTAGTCCAGTGGTTTTTAAATCAAGAGTTTCTTTGAAACGGGATATAGGAGATGCTATCAGCAGCATGTTTGTGCCTTAGAAGCAGATTAGGAAGTTTTTGTGAACGGCTGACTTCAGCTGCTCCTTAAATGGCAGTGTCAGATTGCACAGTCATGTTTTTAATTGGTTATTTCATTGGTCTCCTTCCAGCTCCTGACTCCTTCAACCCCAAAAAGTTCTTCCAGCTGTGTGGTCTGACAAAGAAAAGCCCTCAGGAAGTGAAGAATGTCTTTAACATCTTGGACAACGATGCCAGCGGATTCATCGAGGAGGAAGAACTCAAGTAGGACCTTTCACATGCAAAAACTTCCCATAAGCCAGATAATTGACAGGATCAATTCAGGAACAACAGATTCCAGCCTTTTATCTTACTGGGCTTTTCAAGCTCGTGCATTATTAAGTATTCGAAAACAGACAGGGATTAGCTAGCAGCGGCCTTTTATTTAAGAAAGTCGCTTTATCCTCCTGCTTTGAACACATCCTGTCTCTGTCTGTGTAGCTACCGATATTTGAAGCTTTTCTGAAGCGGGACAACATACAATGCTCTTTCTGATGTCGTTCCAGGTTCTTCTTGCAGCGGTTCTCGCCTGGAGCTCGCGTACTGACCGATAAAGAGACAAGGGGTTTCCTATCGGCAGCCGACGATGACAGCGATGGCAAGATTGGAGCAGATGGTAATCATGGCTTTTATATGTTATTTCCGTCATTCATAATTAACACATGATTGATCCAGACAGTATGATGATGATTTCTATTCATATGAAAACAAGCGTGCGAGCGTGTAAAGTTAGATGCAGTTTTACATTCAACAGTTCTTGCAAGTCGTTTATTTGAGCGTCTGCTGGTTTGCAATCTCACATGAATGAACTGTCTCTGGTCTCTTGCAGAATTCCAGGCGTTGGTTCTGTCCTGAATGATCAGTACACATCTCTCCCCTCTCTTGTACTCAGATTTCATTTTAATTCAGCAGTCCCGTCACTCGATACACAGGTGCTTTTGCTCCTGGGGACCCCCTGGTCAATAGAGTCCACACAAGGCAGACGCATACTGTACACACTGCAGTTTTTATTTGATTTTTGATTAATGCAGAGGGGCGCACATGGGCACTGACCAAGCGTAAAAACTACCTGAAAATTATTATTGAAGTGAATAAATAAATGGCTCAAAATATTTCAAACGTTGTCTGTGTTATTTTCATTCAGCACTGAAACAGGGAACACATAAATGAAAGAGGTTTGATGAATAAAAACTGCACAATGAAAAGGACTTGTGCAGATAAACAAGATAAAAGCCAGTTTGGATAAATTAAAATAAATAAATAAATATAAATGTGACACAAAATTCTATACATAACTACATAGAGAAGCAATGACATTTCTGAATCCAAGATCCAAATGGCATAGAATATGTAAGATTACAATACAATTTAATTTAGTATATTATAATAAACTAATTCATCACTGCCAAAGACTGAAATTGTAGTGAAATGATATGCCCGCAAGATGAATCCCATTATAAAAGCTTGGAGCTTTACATTAATAATATCAGGTTTACTTTATAACGTGAGTCATTCAATTCGAATAAACAATGTGCAAAGGCAAAGACAAAGCCTGTACAAATATGATTAGGAAACTATATGGCTGCTGTCAATCATCAGTTAGCACACACAGCTTTGCCCTTAAAAAAACGTACATACACAGACATTACATTAAACACCTTCCTGCCTCTCTTAAACATGAATTCACTAATGCATTATAGCAGCGTATAATGCTATAGGGGTTTGGTTGGAGCTGCATTCTAGAAAATATATAAAAAGAATATTTGTGGCATAGTGGTTGAACTTTTAAGGAACTCACTCTTAATTGCTGTAAGTTGCTAGTTTATTAGTGTCTGCTACGCAACCCTTTAACAATTGTTGGCTTTGAACCCCTGTTTAGCTCAGTTATGGTCGTTCTTCCTGTTGCTATTAATTGCTGGTGGACATTTCTCGCTCCGCGTTCAACCTGCTGTAATTCAGCCTCTCCGTATGGATGCATTTTCTGCACAAATGCATGTTTTCCAAACAGGCATCTCACTGTAGACTTTAATAGTTAAGAATTACACAACAGGACCTAGAATTAGAGCGGGCATGTTGACCACTAGACACCACACCCTGACATTAGCAGCTTTCTGCTTCACGGACATGCACTGTGAAATACTGACAGGACTTTACCCGTAACCGTAACGGAAGTTTCTTACAGTAAAATACTGTATTGAATTTTGCTATACGCTTGGTCGTTTTTGTCTTTTTTCAAAATGACACTGTCTCCAGGGATTTCACTGTAAAATCCAGAGGATAATGTTTTACTGTAAGAACTATTTGATAAATTGTCAGAATTTGCTGTAATTATCAAGTATATCAACTGTAAACCAAATTGTGGTGAAAGACAACATCGTAGAACATGATTTGCATTGTGAATCTCAATATCATAAGCCTTATACCACTAAAATGTGGGATATCTCAGGAGATTTTATTAAAATTTGAATTTAGCTGTTCAAGTAAATTCTAAGTTTTTAATGAAATACACTTTTTCGTGTTTATTAGTTATGGTTCAATTATGATGAATAAAAATTTTTGGATGCATTTTTAAAATATTTTTAATAAGGCCATGACTAATTATTAATAATCTGTTGTTAAAGCAATGCCTGACATGATTATGAAAAAAACATAAATGAATAAATTAATGCTGTCAAACTATGAAAACCACATCCAGAATAAAAGTTTTTGTTTGCATAATATATGTGTGTGTACTGTGTATATTATATATAAATATATATATATATATATATATATATGCAGACACACACACACATACATGTAGATATTTAAAATATATATGTTATTTAAAATATATTTATTTGATGATTATAGAATTATAAATGTATGCATGTAAAAATGTTCTAAATATATATACAGTATGTGTGTGTATTAATATATATATATATATATACATACTAAATATACACAGTACACACATATATTATGTAAACAAAAATGCATTTTATTTTGGATGAGATTTATCACGATTAATTGTTTGGCGGCATTAAAATAAATGAATAAATAAATAGATAAATGGAGAAAACAACAACAACTTACAGCTGCTTTCGTGCTGTAAATGAGGTGCATGTGGCACCGCTGGGATATATAGGACTGGGAAGTCATGGATACCACTATTCAGGGATACAATAGATCACGACCCCTAAATGGTCAGAAAGCATGCCTTGTAAACAGGAAGGAAATCAGAGATGTCAGGTCGAGGCTGACTCTTTGGGCAGCAGAGTGGGATCATGTGACAAGGGCGGGTGAGCGGGACAGCTGTGACAGTGCAGTATTATTAGGCCTACTGTACTGTCTCAAGCTGTAGAGGGAGAAACAAGAAAATCACGAAAATCAACAAAAAAATACATTTTTATGGTTTTCGCAAGTTACTGATTGTGTTGCTGCTAATTTTAACATGTTCAGCTAGCAAGCTAAAGAGTTATACTCGTAATGAACTGTCTTATTGTGCTTTACAGTGTGATTACCTCACTCACTAAACATACTGTAAAATGACATATAATATAGTGCAGAAATAGGCAAAATCAGAAGCACCTACAGATTTAGTATAGATAGAGGTAGTTTTAATGTGCATATTACCTGTGTGTTTATTACAAATTCTGGGTTCGATTTTAACGATGAGAGAACATATGAAATATGTGTGAAGTCTAAAAATAGAGCAATTTACAATTAATTTTTAACGGCAAGTATGTTGAAGATAAGCTGATAAGCTTTTGTTTTCACAAAAAAGCAGTTTATTCAGTTTATTCAGCATAGTGTCGATCTCATTCATGCCTGTTGTGTGTATGAATGAGTAGGTGTGGCTGAGTGTCGGTAACGAGCTAACTAATTCCAGCTGTGGCTCGTTATCCAACACTATTTAATGTGTGCTAACCTGTCCTGTCTGTTTCCTCTGTTTTTTCACTCGTCACAGTAGGAACTGACCAAGATGGAAGCAGCAGATGCAGCTAACCTACAGGACTTCCTGGTTAACCACTCCGCCCATATGGATCGTCAGGATGGACAAATTGCGGGTATGGGACTTGCGATACAGGAGGTGGTAGCGCAGGTGTCCGAGCTCTCCTCATTAGTCCAACACCTGAGTCATCCACACCGCAGACTGCCCCAAGATCACCTGATCGACTCCAGTCCGAACCTCGCTTACCCACACCGGAAAGGTAAGGTGGTGAACCCAACATGTGTAGAGCCTTTTTGACAAAGTGTTCTATGTTCTTCTCACTTCAGCCGCAGACGTTCGCTACTGAGGAAGCGAAAGTCGGGTTTGTTTTGATTCTACTGACTGGCAAAGCAGCGTTGTGGGGAATGGCGGTGTGGGAAAATCAACAATTGTGCTGCTCTTTGTTCCAGAGACTCTCCGCGGAGATGAGAGCTGTTTTTGATTGCGCTGTGGCAGGGTGTGAGACGGCCAGAAGACTCGCTGATCTGCGGCAAGGACAAAGATCTGTCTCTGACTATTCCGTCGAATTGCACACCCTGGCGACTGAGTGCAGATGGAAGGAGGAGGCGCAGTGGGACATCTTCCGGCATGCGTTGGCCAGCCGTATCCAAAAGGAGATCTGCTTGATGGAACTACTAGCGAAGTTCGAGAGGACACGCATCTACAGCAGCGCTCTCAATGTGTCAACAATCATGCTACAGTGAGTGAGCACACTTCTGGGTGCATGGAGCATGCTGCCCTTCCTGTCACGGACATTAAACCCATGTAGGTCGGGAGAGCTTGGCTTTCCTGGGAGGAGAGAGAACGACGGAGGAGGAGGGGGTTATGTTACTGCGGTGTTGCAGGACATGTTCTATCTGAGGGTGTACTCACACTAGGCAGTCTGAACCGTGCCCGAGTGCGTTTGACCGCCAAAGCGCGATTCGTTTGACTAGTGTGAGTGCTCCGAAATGTGCCCGGGCGCGGTACGTTTAGCTGGCCCTGGCCCGCTTGGAAGAGGTGTGCCAGAGCACGGTTCAGTTGGACTCGGCGCGGAACAGGGTGCGCGACGTCACCCGGAGAAAGGGTTGCTGCGGTCTATGGCAGAGGTGCAATGTTTGTTTAACAATAAGCCGTAAGAGGGCTGTGGACCACCGCGGACCAAACGTGTCCAGTGAGATCGAGCCCGACTGCAGGACTGAGTCTGCTGTCGGGTAGAGCAGACTTCAACAAACCCTCATCCAGTAGTCTCCTCCCGGTAAGACTACGGTGGGCTAGTCAGGAATTAGAATGTCACGCCCTCATGGATTCCAGGGAGGAGGGAAACTTTATAGACTTTACTTTCACCATGAACTTCCACATTCCTGTGAGCTCACTCAAGTGCCCTCTCACAGTTAGAGTACTCAGCGTTACCTAGTGTCACTCACATCATGCCCACTCTGGCTCTCATCACCTCCGGTAATCACACAGAATGGATTTCGTTCTATCTGACTGAATCTCCCTCGGCACACGTCGTATTAGGGCAATCCCTGGCATGTTAAACACGGGCCGACGGTGAACTGGGGTCAGAGTATTGTAATGGGGTGGAGTGAGAGATGTTATGCTTCATGTCTTGTGTCTGCTTGTGCTCCTGTCTCTTGTGTTTCGTTGCAGGATGAAGTGGTGAACCTGTCATACATGCCCGCGGAGTACCACGACCTGAAGGATGTGTTCAGTAAGTCCAGGGCTGCTTCTCTTCCTCCACATCGTCCCTTTGACTGTGCCATAGAGACTGTGTCGCCCGAGGGAGTGCGCATGGACCCCGACAAAGTTAAGGCTGTGGTAAATTGGCCAACCTCTGATTACCGCAAGGCCCTGCAGAGGTTTCTTGGGTTCACCAATTTTTACCTGCATTTCATTCGCAATATCAGAAATCTAGCCGCACTACTGACTGCCTTGCCCTCCACCAAAATGGCCTTCAGGTGGTCGAACGCAGCAGAGACCGCATTTACCAAACTGAAAAGCCACTTTGTTTCGGCTCCCATTCTCCAGGCCCCTGATCCCACATGCCAGTTTGTGGTGGAGGTCGATGCATCAGAGGTGGGGGGTAGGACCGGTTTTGTCCCAGTGCGCTGCCTAGGACGGCAAAATGCATCCCTGCATGTTTTTCTCCCACTGTTTATCTTCTGCCGAACACAATTACGACATAGGCAATAGAAAGTTGCTGGCCGTCAAGTTAGCGTTGGAAGAGTGGCGGTACTGGTTAGAAGGTTCGGGTCACAAAATATTTAGTAAAAAATAATATTTTACTGGTATTTACAGCATCTCCAATATCGGTTCGGGTCGAATTTGACCCGCAGCATAATACAAGGCTTAAAAGGAATCATGACAGAAATTTTCAGAGGCAATTGTTGAGATTTGTTTTCCGATATCATCTTGGCATACAGGTACCTAGCACATTTACTCAAATATCATCTATTTCATATCTATTTTATACAAAACATTATTTTTGGTATTTTTACATTTGTACATACGCATCTACCTCATAACCCCGATCCTACCCATCACGCAGCATAAACATGCCATAGTCCATTTTTTTACGTATATACATACCACAAATTTATGTTTTTATTTGGCGTACTATTTATGCGCCAGTGGTGACCCAAAACAGCCTGCTTACAAACTAAAAAAATCTTTCCTTTTGTGTTCAGCAGAACAAAGAAAGGTTTGGAACTACTCAAGGGTAAGTAAATGATGACATAATTTTCATTTTTGGGTGACCTAAACCTTTTAAGTCTTTGTTGTAAATGTACATGTTTTAAACAGTCGTGCACCTCTATTCTTGCTGAGTCTAATGCATAATTAAGCACTGCCCCAATATCACTTCAGTTCAGAGCAACCATAGTGCACATTTAATGATAATCCCATGTAATTAACTTAAGCTAAGGTAAACAGTATCAAATGCATTTTATCAATAGATGTGGCCTGAGCACTTGACATCTCAGTCATGCATGGGGGCATGAAGAAACCTCAAGAAAGAGATGAGACCGAAGCCCCGGATTTGAGTCGCTGGCGTACCCTGGGAGGGATTATCATCTGAAACTCGACCAGGGCTTCCCAGCAAGATTTTATGAGCATGTCTAATCATGGCAGTAAAAGAATGAAGTAAATAAGTAATGCTGGCCAAATTTCTTTTGTCCTGCTGTGACAATTAACTGGTCTGGTGGGGTGACAGCCGTAGATAGACGCACTGGTTCCAGCGTCTTGTGCCTGCTGTCACTCGGCTGGTCAATAATTGATGTGCCACGCTTCATTGTCACCAAAAACTCATAGCAAGGAAGGAGTGTCAGGGTCGTCTTACTTATTAAAGGTCTCTGAATCTTTAATGGGCACCTCATCCTCTGTGATAACACACTGTTCGCGGCGATTTCACAGCTCCAGGGTGTTTGTTTCAGCTAGATGGTATATGAAGGATGAAAAACAGTAATTACAGATTGGGATAAAGGGGATTACCTGCTGCAGGCCGTGTTATTATTCAGATCTGATTCGATTTAGGCTTGCCTGAGTCCTGAAAAAGCATGCGTCATGAAAGTTTTAAGTGTTGTGGGAGATAAAGGTTGGGTGGATTCTGCATGCCGGAGGATCATGCATTATGCAGCGCGGGCTTCTGGCCAGAGAGTCAGCTGCTATTGTTTAATGTCTGCATAGGGTTACATGCTGACACTTATGCATTATGAGAAATCTCAGCCAAGGTTGGGAATGACATCAGCTCTGATACGTGTCAGTCCTTTGAGGCAGGACATTATGTGTGTCTGCATTCAAAATATGGAAATCATGAGACATCATGATAGGTAAACACAAATAATTGTACTACTTTGGCTTAAGCTGGTTTTGCCAGCATGAAAATTTTTTTTTTATTGTTTTATTGTTGTCATGTATTGGTTTTGATCAGTTCTGTGATGTTTTGTGAGAAGAGTTGGTTTGTGTCACCATAAAACACGCAAGTAAAAGTCATGTAACTAAAAAGAAGAAATTAAAAAAGAGAAAAAATCAATTGTTGTCACCTCTTCCACAAAAGTAATCTTCCTGATTTATCTCAATTCCTTAGCACGTCAAATAGCGTACAAAAACTTGATGATGCAACAGAAACCACACACTCTCTCTTTTCTAGCACTTTAGATACAGTTGCTCCTTTGCGTTTAAGAAAGGTGAAAGGAAACAGTTTGACTCCGTGATATAATGAGCACACTCGCACCCTAAAGAGAGCAGCCCGGAAAATGGAGCGTAGCTGGAAGAAAACCAAGCAAGAAGTGTTTCGTTAAGCCTAGCAGGAAACTTACGGTATTAAATTATTAAAAAAGGCTAGATCTGATTACTTTTCATTTCTATTAGAGGAAAACAAACATAACCCTAGGTATCTATTCAATATAGTGACTAAATTAACAAAAAATAAAGCATCAACAGGTACTGACCTTCCACAAGACCACAGCAGTAATGACTTTATGCAGTATTTTACTTCCAAGATTAATATTATTAGAGATCAAACAGGAACTGTGCAGCCTTCAGCAGTAGTATCGCATCAGATAGGAAGAGTTGTATAAACTTGTTAAATCATCTAAACCAACAACATGTATGTTGAGCTGTTGAGTACGTGCTAGTGCCAGTGACTCGTGACCCCCACTATCCTCAGAAGTGGTTAAAATATACAAATATTGCGCACAACGGCGCACATGTGCCAATAGGCTTGTCCAAACATGATCATGACAACACAAAAGAACACAACGGTCTAACATTCATATAAAAAATAAATACTTAAAATAGTTATTTACTCATTTGTTTAATTTAAACAAAACACCTCACCAAATGAGATGAGTGGACACAATGCTTGGAGCACAGCAAGTCCATTCTTGGGTAAATTTTGAAAATCGCGACTCGGAGACAGGCCCGTCGCTAGTGCCCCCCCAAACGACTCGACGTGCCCCCCTGTTTATGATCAAGAGTGAACTTAATATTGAGAACGAACAACGTTCATTGTATCTATTCAATGAATATTGCGGAGAAAATCCTGTATACAGCATTTAGCTCGAAGAACCTCTCATCTCTACAACAGTGATCGCGCCGGAGCATCTTGTGGGAAACATCTGTTACTCGTGCTGAATAGGCTTATGGTACGTTTCAGTTTCTAACATTCATTTTGACTAGACTTTTATTTAGTCTTTATAATGCATGCCATTAGTCTATAATTTGTGTTTTATTTGATGATTTGCATTTTTTTGTTTTTACTGTAAAAAATGACAACTTCTATTTTGTCCAGCAGATTTTCTTTAATTATGCAGCAAACAATTTTATTTAGTGTCTATCATGTAAGCTAGGCCTATTATTGTTTTATTATTATTGTGCTGTTGGAATTTTAAATTAATTGTGAGTCATATCGCTGGTCTCTCTGACAGTGGTGCTTCTCCGCTGGCCAATCTGCGTGGTCATTGGTCGATATTAACCAACGTTTCATTTCAACAAAAATAATACCCTAAGCATAAATAGATGAAAATAACCTACACGTTACGTGCACATGTCGGAAAGTGTTAACATTGTGCTGTAAATTGATCTGCTGCTACTGACACTATGGATTATTCTGTGGTAATCACCTTAGGGGTCGCGATCAAATGGAAAGAAATTTGAAAGGCTGATGGCTTTTGAATTTGCTTGTTTGTATGTTTTTTTAAATGAAACTATTAACTACTATTTTTAATCTTTTGTTAGTTATGGATAAAATATGTTATTTATAATAGTTTAAAAAAATATTTATAGAAATTTTATTTGATTATAAACAGATATAAAATTATTTGATTTCTTGGAAATCCTCTCGCAACCCCTACTTTGGGAACTACTGTGTTAGACCATATTCCATCTAAACTATTAAAAGAGCTGCTTCCAGAGGTCATACAGTAGATCCTCTTTTGTCTATTATTAATTCATCATTGTCATTAGGATGTCCCCAAAGCCTTCAAATTGGCTGTTATTAATCCTCTCGTTAAAAAAACGTAACTTGACCCCAAAGATCTAGTTAATTACAGACCGATCTCAAATCTCCCTTTTCTGTCAAGGATACTAGAAAAATCCTTCTTAGACAAAAATGGTATCTGTGAGGATTTCAGGATTTAGACCATATCACAGTACTGAGACTGCTCTAATTAGAGTTACTAATGACCTGCTTCTATCATCTGATCGTGGTTGTATCTCATTATTAGTGCTATTGGATCTCAGCGCTGCATGCGTTGGACACTATTGACCACAACATTCTCTTGAATAGACTAGAAAACTCTGTTGGCATTAGTGGAAGTGCCTTAGCATGAAACAGAATAAGAAAGAGACAGACTAATATTAAAAAATAAATAAATTAAGCTTTCTGTTCGTTTTCATGCCATTGTCTTAATAAAGGGTGATGGTTCCCAGTCTTTTATAAAAATATGTTAACAAGTTTTTGAGGTGTCCTTGTTACATATGTTGCTTACTATTAAAATAACAATAAATTATGCATACATGCAAGTAACCCTAAATCAAACCCAATTCCTAACAAGGGTACATGTTAGTACTTAAGGTGTATGTACAGTATTTGGACCTAATAGGTACAAAAGTCTACATTTTGAAAAGCTTTTTTTCTGAGAGTGTATAGTAAGTACACATAGTTAATTTATATTACTCAGTACTTAAATGTATAATTAAACTGTAACAAGCACACCTTAAAATAAAGTGTCACCAAAAAAAAAAAAATTCAATCCACTATAAAGAATCCTTCATGGATGTTAAAGGTTCTTTATGAAACATCAATGCCAAAAAAGAACCTTTAGTTTTGAGAGAGTGTGTAACAGGAAAGCATACAGCCCAAGGGTTTTGGCCTTACAGTTTGATCTCAGCATAATAATAATGCAGATATCCATTTACTTCAAAATGACGTCTCCATATTATAGGGAGATCGTCAGTCTTGTTTGTTTGGATTTGCCCGCCTTTGCAAAAGCAAATACATGCAAAGTGGCCTATTGTCTGAGGAGCTGTAAGGGTTTTCAAAAGCACGTCAAGCTTGTGAGCCATGAGGTTTAGGGTTTTCCTTGTGAAAAAGAAGCTTACTTTTAAAATGTACAGAAGTAATATACTTTAAAAGAATATACTTAAGTGTGAATTGAATGTAATGTTTAACTGCATGTCATTTACCATTAAATTAAAACGCGTGACATAGTTTAAATCTATAATAAATGCAATTAGCTGAACTTTACAGTGCTGTCTGACCTACTTAAGAAAACTTGAGTACATCTTTTTAAGTATTTTCATATTGAAAAGAATCTGTGATGCAATACAGATTTTAAAGGTTTGATTTGCCTTTTAATTTTATAATTTTATTCACATTTGCTTTTTCAGGATTTTTTTTTTTTGACTTTCCTTAACGACATTTTTTAAGTGTTGAAATCATATATGTTAATTGTTGTCAATGTTTATGCATGTTCACTACCCCCCCCTTTTTTTTTTTGCATCTGTACAAACAACTAAACTAGTTTTTGTCTTTTTTGCAGTCTGAAAATCCTCTTGCTTGACCTATTGGATGTGGCAGTCCCAGGTCACCCATTCATGTTCTTAAGGTATGTAAATGTTGAGGAATGCTTCATTTGACAATAAAAGACTATTCAAATGTTGAGGGACACTTCATTTGACTATAAAAAAAAAAAAACCTTGTGTTGGCATTATAGTCACAGCACAGATTACATGTGCCATGAAGATTTAGTGCAGGTCAGGAGACTGGCAAAGCAACTGTGACTAATTTGTCCATTCAGTACTGGTCAATATTAAATGGCGCACTCTTAAACTGCTAAACTTTGCATTAACTCGATACATGTGATCAGTCGGCACTCTAGGAGTAGCTGTGTTTATCAGAGGCCCTGTCAAACCCCGGCACAAACCGGACACAGAACCTCTCCGGGCTTCGTTTCCCGTCTCTGCTCCAGTTTCTACATGATTGCAGGAGTCGATGTTGGGGTTCGATTTCGACTCTGCGGCCATCAGATCTTCTCATTACCTAACAGGGTTCTACACAACATAGCCGTCGCTTCTCCGAGACCTCTGCGAACAGTGAATTATTAAAGCGTAACAAGCTGTCGGGACACCGAACTCAATTGTGCGTTTTAATTAAATGTCTCTCTCTCTCTCCCTTCTGCTGACAGTGAGACACTGGTGTTGGAGATGCTCCAGTGTTTCCCCTTGAACAGGCGGGGAACATGTGAAATGGAGCGTTTTTATCTGCTCAGGCAGCATGTTGAAGTTTATTACTGCTAAATGCTTTTGCAAAACGTTTAATCCCTCAAACTGCACAGCTTGTTAGAGAGAGCTGTGCTATTAACTGCATTGAATGAGGACTTGGTGGACTAGTTTAGGTTTAAAAGTATAATATTCATGAAATTAAGTGAATTTTATCATCACGTTTGATTATAAACATCTGCAATGTGCTCTTTGTAATAATATCAAGTTAAAGATTGCAATTTATGGTACATATTATATATACAATATAACATATGTTATAATTAAAGTGCATTTTGATTATTTTAATAATCTTTTGTCATGCTGTAAAGACGTATGTGTTGTTGATATGATGTAAAGCATAGGTGTATGAAATTACATACAAAGATGCACTTAAGTCCTACTTAAGTGGGTCAATAAACCACTTTAATGTTCATCTAATTGCATTTATTGTACATTCAAACTATGTAATTCATTTTAATTTAATGGTAAATGACACGCAGTTAAACATTGCATTGCACGTTTAAGTCTATTCTTTTAAAGCATATTGTTTATGTATATTTTAAAAGTTCGCTACTTTGAAACCCTAAACACAAGGTTGACAAAACCTCAAGCTTGATGTGTTTTGAAACAAAAAGCAAATAGCAATAAAGCTAATTACGAATAGCATGAAAGTAATTGCCTGAAAACATTACATTCGGATCACACTTAAGTGTATCTTTTATCTTCATTATTTCCAAAAGTACTCTCCAAGTGTACTTTTACCAGGGTTAGCATTGTCATTGCCACTACTCTAGCAATAAGCAATCTAGTATCACCCTGAAAACCGGTGAGAACACCTTAGCAAAACATACAACAACCATGTTTATTAGCAACCACTTAGCATTACCCTAGAAGCCAAAAAGTAACTTAAAATAGTAAAAAAGCAATACATAGGCTCACAAACACTCCTTAGCAATCATATACAGAAGCAACACCCTGGCAACCACTCACACACGTTAGCAATAGCATCAATCACACATTAGCATGTTTTCTTTAGCAAACATCTGTACTGTTTTAATTGATGGTGGCCAGGTCTGTATGTTGCTTAGGCACGCGGTGTATATAAACAGTACATAGTACACACAAAATGTTTTAAAACACATGTAAGCTTACTATGTCTTCCTGACCCTGCTGAGGTTAACCTCAACAGCTCACGGACACGTAAACACGGTTCCTCTCATCACACACAGCGAGGCAGAGCAGCAGCTCAGCAGTAAATGAGCAAACGCAGGGCTTTGGGTGGTAGAACAGATCACAGGTGTGCTGACAACACAGCCACTGTCCCAGAGCTGATGAGTGCCGAGACAACACACACACAGATTTACTGCACAATAACATGCACAGCAGGTTGCATGCTAAGAGAACTAGTCCTACACATGACTGAACACATCCCAGGCACACTAGTCTTGTTCATTACTGTAAATCACAGACCGTTGTTTGTGATTACTGGAGATCCTCAGAAATCACTCACAACTTACTTCTAAACATTTTATAGTTAATATATATATATATATATATTAGAGGTGGGCCGTTATCGGCGTTAACGCAGATACTCTTATCGCGCGATAAAAAAAAATATCGCCGTTAATCTCTTCCCAAAGTTGGGTTGGAGTCTGTACTACAAGCTA
>JAUMHQ010000048.1:18310340-18320390 GCA_032361165.1 Enteromius paludinosus
TCTCTCTCTCTCGGTTTCTCTTTCTCTGTGTCTCTGTCTCTCTCGCTCTCTTTCTAATAACTTCATTATTAACTGCAGTAGGCTACTATCAACAGCTCAAGCCTCCATTGCCAGCTTTAAAATGATGTTTTGGAACTAGCAAGAGTCGTTGGATGAGATGCGGAAGAAATAATCCTGCTCACAATAGCGATTTAAGTAGAAAAACCGGACGAATCCCTTGAAATATCTCATCTGATCGATGTCTTGAGGTGTGGCAACCGTAGTATAAGTGGAATATAAGCGGACCGTTGAATTATTGGAAAAATAACTCACACCGCTTCGCGTCGTGGCCGCATCACCACCTCGGGTGTGCATTATTTTCCTTACATATACACTGCCGTTCTAAAGTTTTAGAACAGTAAGATGTTTCTTCTGCTCATCAAGGCTGCATTTATCAGATTAAAAATCTAGAAAAAACCTGTAATATTGTGAAATATTATTTCAATTTAAAATAACTGTTTTCTGTGTGAATATATTTTTAAATGTAATTTATTCCTGTGATACAAAGCATCATTACTCCAGTCTTCAGTGTCACTTTCAGACCTTTCAGAAATCATTCTCATATGCTGATGTTTTATTATCTGTGTTGGAAACAGTTGAGCTGCTTAACAGTTTATTTTTTATTCTTTGATCAATAAAATATAAAAAAAAAAGAGAAGCATTTATTTAAAATGGATAATAATGTTCAGATCTACTGTTACACTACTGTTCAAAAGTTTAGGATCAGTACATTTTTATTCTTTCTTCTTTGAAATAAATTAATACTGTTATTAACCAAGGATCTATTAAACAAAACAGTCACAGCATAGATTTACATTTTAGAAATGTTTTATATTTGGTAAAAAAATTTGTTGTTTTTTGATTGTTATTCATCAAAGAATCCTGAGAAGAAGAAAAAAAAAATTAAATAAATCACAGGCTCCAAAAAATATATTTGGCTGAACAATTGTTTCCACCACTGACAATTCTGTGACAATACATACACACACATTTTATTTTTATTATAGCAATTAACAAATTATAATATTTTTTTAAACATTACACAGACAAAAAACAATCTTTCAAAGGGACGGTTCAAAATTGTGTTACCTTTTATTCACCCACCAAACCTGTAGTTTCTTTCTAATGTTGGTCACCAAACAGTTGCTGGCAGCCACTTACTTTTTGTTGTTGTTGTTGTGGTGTTGTAATATTAGAAAAAGTCAATGGCTACTGTCAACTGTTTGATTACCCACATTATTCAAAACATCTTCTTTTGTGCTCAAAAGAACAAAGAAACTCATACAGGTCTGAAAGGGTGGAGGGTGACCAAATGAAGACCGTTATTATTTCTGGGTGAACTGTATCTTTTAAAAGCGTGTTTACAATGATTCAACCTCAAAGAACTTAACAGTACTTTGAGTACAAAACGTACTAACAGAGGGCAAACAATATGATCAATGGTAAATCCTGCTGATAACGACAGTGTTTTTTTTTTTTCATCATCTTACCATGCATGCAGTCGTCATCAGCCTGATCGTAGTCCTTCTGTTGAATCAAAAAAAAGCACAAGTAATGGTCACTTACCCACGATCCTAATCAAAAACAATAAGCTATGGGGTGCATAACTAACTAAGCAATAATAGTCAAAATGATAGGGTCCACATTAATTCATACTTAAGCGTTCTTAGTTTTTGATAACGGCTTAAATAGAGGATCACTAAAGAATCTTAGTCACTTAAGTAAAAAAAAATAATATTTCACAGCCCTAATAAATTGCTGAAACACTTCTGTAATAAATTGAAAGAAACATGCAGCCTCACCAGCTGGAGCCGTGCTGCTATGCGGTAGAGCAGGGCACGCTGTCGGAGGAAGGCTGTGCTGGGGGCTGGGGTCCGGGGCCCCATGGCCAGCAGGGCCTCTGTGCTGTGCGCCACTGCCGCCTCATACTCCTGCCTCACTAATGATCCAATGGCCTCGTCACATGACTTCTGTGGCCTCCTGTCCTCCATGACTCTGGGACAGAGTTTCTGTCATGGGAGATACAAAGGGTTAAACACCTTAATATTGTTACCCATCCAGGTTTGGACATTTCTATCTTCACACAGTTACACAGTGGTCCCATAGTATTTAGACACGTCATTCAAACTTAAATGAGCTAGACGATCAGATTAACTATCAACACAATTGTGTCTACGTTTTGAACACTACCCCCGGTTTCACAGACAATCCTAGTCCTTGACTAAAACTTAGATCTGAAAGAAACTGGCACTGACTGATCTTAAAACACATCAGTGCCTTTGTTTAGTCTTAAGATGCACACCAGTAATGCTTTTTCTAAGGTACTTAAAAAAAAAAAAAAAAAAAAAAAAGAACTATAGGCTAATCGTGGTTTCTATATCCATTTCACCATTTGAAAAAACGATTGCTTGGATATTTTGTTATTCGATTCTATGACATTCAGATGTAAAGACACTTTCCCCCAGTTTCACAGACAAGGCTTAAACTAGTCCCAGACTAAATTGCATGTTTGAGCTGTCTCAGATGAAAATATCTCGCTCTGACGTATCTTAAAACATGTCAGTGTCACTGTTCTGTGTTAAGATGCACACCTGCAATATCTTCTTATAAGGCATTTTTGTAAAAGTTGCTTAAATATCTTAATTAAACTAATGCCTAGTCCTGGCTTAAGCTAAACCCTGTTTGTGAAACCGGGCCTTTGAGTGTTATTCAAGGAAGAAACAGAGGAAGACACATTCAAAAGTGACGTGAGGAACTAGCATCCTGAGAAATGCTCTGAACAAAAAAAATTCACACTTTCACACCGGTTGCACTGGTTTGTGCGAATACTGGTGTAGAGTGGAGTCATTTTTCCTTTTCTGTAATAATTAGGTCACAGCTGTAACGTCCATCTGGGCCGAGTTAGCGGAGGCTGCTGTGAACGCTTTTTCCACATTGTTTTTTTTTGTTTTGTTTTTGGTTTGAGTGAACGCTCCAAAAATTGTATTTCATGCAACTAAACCAAAAACCCAACCCACTAAAACTAAAAGCTAAATATTCTATTATATTGATCACAATATATCCAGACACTAAACACAGCTAATCTACATAATACAGTTATTATTACTAATGTACAACCATATGGGAATGGCATTTATACAACCTGAATTTGCCTGCTCCTGGGTTTTTTTGTTTTTTTTTTGAGGCTTGAGCTTACGATTCATTTTTTCTTTAATCTGGGCAAAATGACACTAGCCTCTAAAAATAATTTTAACGCAAAGCATTATACTACATTCCCAGGTTTACTGCAGGGCATTTATATATTAATAATAATAATAATAATAATAATGCTACAACACTTATACTTTTAAAAAATCTGTGCAAAATTAGACTAACCTCTAAAAATAGTTTTAATATAAAGCATTTTACTAAAACTTTTTTTTACTACTATTTTATGTATTTAAAATATTTAATGTAGTCTGAGGCTGCAAGGACGTGCTTTTTACCATAGCACGATACAAATTAACATTTCGAAATATAATTACATGATTAACTGAAAGTTCATGAATTAGTGATCGTCACGCAACAGCTCAAAATCTATCAAAACATCTATCAAAAACCTTTAAATCCTGGAAGCTGTTGAAAAAGGGTTGCTTACAGAAAGTCAAGAAAAGGTCAAACGTGTAACGTGACATAAATAACTGTATGGATGATATTTGCATAATGTCTAGTTTCCATGTATAACACACACCCTGTGCGGAGTCTCTCACACTTCCACACACAGAGAATGGGACTGTCACATATCACACAATAACACGTAGTCTTCGCAAAGCAACGTCTAATTAACCTCCAGCGCACCAAACAAGGCAACAGAGCCTCAGTAAAATATATAAACACTCTATATTTGGATTCCGGGTCAGTTAATAATAGATGTCCCGTCTGAGTGCGAGTGTGTGGCCGCGTCTCAAAAGCTAGCGAGCTGCCTACCCAGACAACATCAGCGAGCACCGCGGACGCCCCTCGAGACGCTCGATTCCAGCGTTCGGTTCACACGTTCCACCGGTTCGATCAGAACGTGCGATTCGAACGTTCGAAAAAAGCGCTCGCGGCGCCTAAACGTGATGTCCAGGAAGGCAGCCCGCTAGGTTTTGAAACACATCCACTATGTCCATCCAGAAGAACAACAACTGCGTGTGTGCCGCCAAATCAACGCAAATACGCACCAAATCAGCCATAACGCGCGGTGATACACGCTATATGATTAAAAGTCGAGCACAGCGGTTGATAATCACGGTTAATCACGAGAGGAAAAGGTTATGGTGTGTATGTGGACTGCGATGATCGCTGCTCTCTTGGCCTTGAGTTCCAGCCGCCCCCGGACACGCAGATTCGCACGATCCTGCAACATTTGCCAAGCAATCTGCACCGATTCTCAATAACGTACACCCCGCACTCGTGCATCTGTCCGTGCGCGCGACGAACGGCACAGATGTGAGGGGAACATCGCAGTTAGACGCGAACATCTTTAGCTGCTAGTCGGTGTAGCGCAGCTGCGATCAGGCCTTTTCATCATCACGCTAATCATGCAAACGCGCGCCGCGATTTTTCACGTTTTGACGCGCGGAAGACGCGAGCTGACAGCCGTATCTGGATGTCGAGATCGACGGCGGGCGGAGGTGAGGAGGGCGAACGGTGCACCGCACAAAGGTGTTAGAGGAAGTCTGCACTTACCTAGCTTTACTTTCTACGCCATCTTGGATCCACTTGTCAGCCTGTCGCAGTGCATTATGGGTCAAATTTTTCTACACACTGCAGGAGCCTTGCGATTCAGAGCAGGGGTCTTTTCGCTTTTATTTACAGGGCCCACAAATATTACCTTTCTCTTTCCAAAATGTAAAGGAAGAAAAGATGTTTGTACAATTACTAATAATTGTCTGTTTTCACAAATAAATAATGAAATTAATTAATAATTTTATTATTATTATTATTTTTACATTTAATTTATTTCTGTGATTTCAGTCTTCAGTATCACATGATCCTTCATTATATTCTGATTTGCTGTTTAAGGTTTTATTATTATCATGTTAAAAACAGCTGAGTAGAATTTTTGGGGTTTCTTTGATGAAAAGAAATGAATAAATGAACAGAAGAACAGCAGTTATCTAAAATAGATAATTGAAACATCTGAAATAAATGTGTTTATCATTAAAATTATTATTTTCTATAATTTTTTTATAATTTAGTAATAAATATATAATGTTTTAAATATACTGACTCCAAGCTTTTGAAAGGTACAGTGTCAAATGTTTCAGAAGCTTGTTATTTCAGATAAATGCTGCTCTTTGGATCATTCTATTCATCAAAGAATCCTGAAAGTTTTTAAAAACTGATAATCATCCTATTAAATGCAAAGCAGCATGATTTCTGAAGGATCATGTAGTAATGATGCTGAAAACTCAGCTTTGACTACAGGAATAAATTGCATTTTAAAATATATTCAAAAATGCATAATGTTTTTTAACTGCTGCATTTTTTATCAAAATAAACGCAGGCTTGCTGAGCAGAAGGGAATACTAGTAAAACAAAAATCTTACTGTTCAAAACTTTTTGACTGGTAGTGTGTGGTCACAACATCTGCATTTATTTTAAATAGATAATCAAAACAGTAATATTGTGAAATATTATAATCAAAACGAGTTATATTCTTTCTAATATTGATAAATTGATGGATAGGGTCACAGAAATCATTATATGTGATTTGCAGCTAATAAAATATTCCTGATTATCATTCAAAATTGTTTTTTTACTTTATGAACCAATATTTTTGTGGAAAATATTCCTAGAATTCCTTGATGAATTAAAGTAATAAACAACAATCTAAATCTGATCTATTCTATCAAATATACCAACAGCAATAGCCTAATAATAGTATTAAACATTTGATATTTCTTAATTCATCCTTTTTATTCTTTTTTATTTTATTTGATACTTTTTTATTTGATATTTCCCACATGCATTTGTTTTATATTTACTGATAATTGCTATTCATTTGTTTTATATTTTTCACAGCATCTTACATGTCGTAGTGCCTTATATGTTACAGAGCAGGTTTTGATTTTTCTTAACCATTTGCAAACAATCAAACAAACGCTTTTTCGCTGGGTTTATTGCTGCGGTTGGTGTGTGATATCGCAGTCAGTAGCGCCGCCAGTCGCTCGAAGGCGGTACTGTCCGATGAAACACTGCGATGCGTTGCACCACACCGCCACAGTGTGTCTTTCTCCTCCCAAACTTCCCATCCCGCGCTAGCGCAGCGGACAAAACGACAGCTAGACACCATCTCTCGTTTCACTAGACGACCAAAACAATGCCACTAACCGCAGGTGCGCCGAGCTCGCGCTGAGATTTACGCAAACCATCGCTTTATCATCATCTACGCGGGACGGGACAGGTGCGCGGAGAGCGCAGGGCTACGTTACAAAGAAGACCAGAGCAAAGACCCGCTTCGTTTTAAAGTTTCAATCCCCAAAAAACACCGAGAATCGCCTCCTCGGCTGGATTTCTGGCGCGTTTCCCTGTGCGTAAAAACGCAGGAGCATCGGCAAATTCCAAGAGTGAGTTCATTCCAACATCACGAGCTGCTGCGCGCGGGCAAGTGTTTGCTGCGAACAAACGGCAAGAGCGTTCCTACAGAAGTGCATTGATATTTTCCATCTTTATATATATATATATATATTTATGTATGTATATATATGACAACTCGTGATTGCATGCATCACCAGATGGCTGAATTGATTTAGATGATCATTGGCAGTCGATCTAGCGTGGGAATCATAAGGAGAGGACAATGTTGATGAAGGAATACCGGATATGCATGCCACTAACAGTGGAAGAGGTAAGTTCAGTAAGTTTATATTTAGTGGTTGCGATGGTTAGAACATATAAAAGTAGTTAATTCAGCACGTTATACTAAGTGACTCTTTTGTAGATGCAAACCGGAGTGGCGCACTATTTACTCCGCTGACTATTAGCGCAGTTAATGTGTCCTACAATTCTATTTAAGTTCAGTTTTATTGTTTGTAACTTTTTTTCTCTGTCTCTCTCTCTCTCAGAGAAACATCCATAGTTAAATCCACTTGGTGGTGCTGTGGAACTTTCCGTTCCCGTTACTCTTTGACTCAGTTGTTGTTGTTGTTCATTCAGTGTGATTTTGGCGTTGTTTAAATCTGCTTCTTAAATGGGAAAACAAGATGGTGATGATTATTTTGATAAACTGATGGGGACGCGTTTTTTTTTTTTTTGTTTAACTAGCCATTTACACATAACGGAGCAGTGCCAGGCGCGTCACTTACCAAACCAGTGTTCACGCTCAAATCGAAAACCCCAGCTCGTGCGCTGATCTAGATTGATATAGTCGTTTATTTTATAACGTCAATGAAAGATTACTACTGTTTTGATTGCATTACATTGGGTTGTTTGGATCCACAGGAGCCGTGTCCTGACGCAAACCCTAACAGTATTATGAAAAACATATTTAAAATCAGTCTGGATAATCAATCCATAGGAAACAGAGAACAGATGAAATCAGATTTGGAGTTTAGTGGGTTGTAGTCATCGTCAGTGTTGTGCGCACTCGTAAAAGTTGACAAAATTAACTTGCTGGCAATTGAAAGCACGCTTTTTGTTAGGAATATGATGTCTAGTAAATGTGTGTGTATATAAATATTAATAGTTGTTTTTTTTTTATTGACTATAGTGCCTTCATGCATATCAGAAACAACACCTCAAAGCTTTTAACGTGATTGAAAACTGATATCCAGGCGATTTCTGTTCCCACTAACTTGGTAGGAATATAATGTGCACATATGCGCATAAATCTGCATCTCAAATCGACTGACTGAATGTAACTGTAATTGGATGGAATGGATTTGAGAGGAGACTATCAGATCTATCAGCGCTTCTTAAGTACGAACACCAGAGTGGCTGCTGTCTTCCCATCACGAGGCTTTGTGCTTTTGCAGCCCATCTGCTGACTGACACCACAGATGCATTTCGTTTTCAAGCACGCCGCCTGTTAAAAAGCATCATGCTTAATATCAGTGCTTAGTAAATCTAGGTGTCCATCCGTTTGTATACTGTAAACAGAGTAAGCTAAACCCCAAATTAGCATGCCGTTCTGATGCTTGAGTATCATTATAAAACAATTAGCACATTGTGGTGTGTTTGTGCACATGGGTTTGTGTTTTAATAAGAGGGAACAGCCATCTGCAGATGTTATGGATGATTGATTTACCTAGCAACGACTGAGACGGTTAGTTAAAATCTGTTTGATCAATTAAAGGTCTCATGAGAGGTTACTGAGCTGATAGTGCGATTGCGGGTCATGGCTTCCCAGATGTCTTCCAATGACTGCCATCAAGGACATTTTCTTGGCTCTTGGAAACAAGTGTGAGTCTTGCTTTTGCTGAGTGTTGGATGTGTACAGAGAGTTAGCGTGCATGCGGTGAACAAACATTCATCGTAACGTTTATCGTCCTTGAGTGATAAAGACCTCTAAAGTCACCTGCCGGACTTAATTCATTATAGATAATCAGTTGTGGAGGGATGCCAGGTGATAAAAGGAAAGCGCTTTTCCTGAGATTTCCTTGAAACCGTTGAATACGTTTTAGATATCGTCTCATCCCATGATATGCTTATTTTCTTTTGTATTTTGCTTTTGTTTCTTTTGTGACTCAAAAAATTGCTGTGCAAATTTGTGTAGAACGTCACAGTTAGTTTGAACAGACCAGCGGTTCGCAGCACCATGATAAATAGAATTTTTCTTTACTGTAATCAGTAGTAAAGGTTAACATGCGTAACTTAACATTCATGCATCAGACATGCAGTCAAACTCAGTGAATCTTTCAGCATACGTGTCCGTTTTCTTGCCTTTTAAAATGCCCGTATTATGGATTTTTGAAAATGAGCTTTCGTGCATGTGTGCACAGCTGGAAGTATTCTGTCTGAAAGTGCATTGTGCTAGCCTGGGCCCGCCCATACTTCCTGTGACGCTACATTCATTTCGTGAGCAAAGTCAATCTGGCCAAGCTGCCTTTTTAGAGCATTTCAGATTCCCCAAAAAGTGGGAACCAATGAGAAATGAGCTTCCCCGCCCCCGGCACGACTGAGGCGGGTGTAACGTGAGGACGCAGTAGTTCTGCGGCGTTCAAACATGGCGTGTACCGAGCAGCAACAATCGTTCGAAATTTTTGTGACCGGTTTTCTTTGAAAACGGAGCAGAAGTAATTTAAGTAAAGACATTTTCCTACTGCTTTATTGAAGCTAGCTACAATTGGTTACGGTGGCTTCAGGTTCCGTCGCTACGCATACGTCATTGGAATGATTGGTTGTATATTCGTCCAGTAGTATACAGAGGCATCTGATGGACACAGGTTAAGCCCGCCTCCCAGAAGGCAGGTAGTAAGGTAGCTTGGCCAGACTAAGCTCCTATGAGCTTTATAGTCGTGGAAGCCAGACTAGCATTGTGCATAAAAATTTTTGTCTTTCAAAAGAGTCGACTCTGAATCATTAAAACAAGTCGTTTTTAAACCCGTCCCAAACCTCAAAAAATCATGCAAAATCATTCTTTGCCACTAAGTGCTGCCTTTGTAGCGTTAAAAGCTCACAAACAGCGATTTAAATGAAATTGACCAATCACCGGAGAAGTTTGGGAAAATTGAATCGTTGAACGAATCGTGTAGGATTCTTTGAAAAAATAAATGCGAGTTATAAGAAAATAAGTGTTTTTTTGACCTTCCATGTCAAACTGTAGTTTGGGACTCCCGAAATCAAAATATGAACCTTTAATATCCCAGGGGCACTTTGATCTCATTGCTGTTTAGGAGAACGCTTTGTGATACCAAAGAGATCTTAATTGATTTTTACTTTCCTGATCGTGGTCGCTCTGAATATTTACATTAAAGGTGCCATAGAATGCATTGAGAGAATATTTTCAATTGTTCTCTGATATGAACATAGAAGGTATGTAGCTTA
>JAUMHQ010000048.1:18351910-18365980 GCA_032361165.1 Enteromius paludinosus
CAGGTGTGTTTGATTAGGGTTAAAGCGAAACTCTGCAGGGCTGCGGCTCTCCAGGACTGACGTTCGCCACCCCTGCTCTATAATGTTCCATCGTTTCTGATTCACTTACATCATTGACAGTGCTTTATGGCAGGAGTACATAATTCCCTCATACACAGTGTTGAAGTGATCTTTTTCTACATTTCTGTAATACTTTCTGTTTGAGATCAAAGTAGCATGTTGTCTTGGAGCTGGCTGGTTCGGATCAAGTCTTACAAGAATTTTTCGAAGAATCTTTTAATATCTCTGTGGAGAAAATGAATGAGGAAAAATACTGCTGGCACCCAGGCTGCAGAAAATGTGGGTGTTCACCGCTCTGTATTGCCAAACTAGACACTTCCAATATATTCCCTCTATGCTAATTTCATTTTATTTGGATTACATCCATGGTACAGATATGTAATGGGTAAATATACTTCTTATTCTGTAAACCGTTATTATTGGAGTCTCTGTGATGCCCTTTAATGTATGTGTGCTGAGAATACAGTGGACTGAAGTACAAAACAGAGCAAACTGACAGTGTTGGGCAAGCTAGTTAGAAAATGTAGTGAGCTAAGCTATCAGTTACTCTACATTGAATTAAGCTTAACTACACTAAAGCTACTACATCTAAGCAATTTTTTTTATTGAACCAATTTTAAATAAATGCTACCTTAGTGATAAAAAATGTCATTCAAACAGATAGGCACACATATAATTGTGCGATTATTTATTTAACAATCATACATTAACATAATAACAAATAACAAAAGGTGTCGAGAGTGTATATGTATTGTAATCTGAATGCATGCATGTGCAGCTTACACCACAGGACAAACCACATTAGTAAAATTATAAACTACTCCAAACAGTACCAACATGGCAAAAAACAGACAGTTGTCTCAGTCAGCATCATGAACTTCTCGAGGTACGGCTATGGCGATCAATTCCTCTCTGTCCTCTGCCATCTTTCTAAAAAGTGTTCGCCCAAGCATGTCCCGCGTCCGGTGCAAAAGGTGGCCAAAAAGCTCATTGCCAACCGCAGTAAGAAGTCACTGATATTAATGCGGCTGCACTGGCCCGTGTATGGTGGTGGTGTCATATACTGATCTAGGATCAGTGATCCATAGCATTTGTATTTCCAATTTGTGCTTAAGCGTCAGAAACACTTGGGAAAATGTAACATTAGCTTGTGTGAACGCTACCGCACTACTTGATCAATAAAAGAGCTTCGCTACTGAAAAGCTATTTGATTCAGAAAACAGCAACGCTACTGAGAAATGTAGTTAAACTAAACCACTGCCCATCACTGCACACTGATAATATAGGAAAGTAGAATTTGTCCATTTAAACACTAGAGGCAGTAAAACTCTGACACCTTTTATTCATTTTCACACAATTTCAATTAAAAAAGCATAATTTTCGGAAGATAACTTGACGAATATCATGTTACTTCAAAACAATATTAATATGCTGGGATATTTGAGACATTAGCGTCACACATGTCCAGCTTCATATCTATGGCTTTCTTTAGACAGTAGCTTTGTTCAGTAGCTCAAATGTACTTGATCAGATGTACATGAGACGCAAAGACGCGGTTTAAATATTGTGTTCAGTTTGTTTTGCATTTGTTAACACTGTCAAGTATGTTTAGGGTTTGATATGGTGTACTGTAGGGCATATTTCCAACATGATAGAGCAATACTATAATATTTTGATTTTGAACCACTGCAATACATAACTATATCAACATAATGAAAATGTACCAGGGGTTCACGTGTTGAACCTGTGTTTTAGCTCCACTCAGTGGACATTTCTCTTTGAAACTGTGGCGAAACGTGCAGTAAGGTACATAAAAATGGTGTTGCACAAAAAGTGCACAGAGGTACATATTTTTGTAAGACCAGGTTTATTTTTCTATAAAAAATAAAAGGTAACACTTCAGAATAGGGGGTCAGAATAATGCATTAGTTAAGCATTAATTAATGGTTAATTTGTTCACAATTAAGCATTAGTTGAGCAAAAGTGTGTTTTTCACACGTTTTTCAAAAGAAGTGTTACCAAATAAATATTTTTAACATTTGAGGAACCGTACAATAGGGCTGCACAATACATCGTTTCAGGATCGTTTCAGCCTTGTCATCGTGATGTACGCATGCACGATAGTCACATCGCGGCAGTCACGATGCAGGGCAAAATAAAAAAAAATTTGTGTGTCTGATTTAAAAATGTACTTTCTACATTTCTAAACTTTCTATTCACGGATCTATATTTGTCTAATATAAAGTAATTAACTCATATTTAAGGGTTCTTTAAAAACAACATAGCACACGTTGCTTCGCCTATCTCTGCGTGCGCATGGCGAAATGAGCGCGGGACGGTAGAAAAGCGCAGACATGGAAGATTTGATCGCAAAAAGAAATGCAACGTCGGTCATATGGAAGTATTTTGGATAGGGCTGCACGATTATCATCGCGCGATATGTTTTGCGCATCTTGTCAGGTAAGCCGGTTCTGTAATCAGCTGTAAATTCCATCAGGTGCGTAATTTTACGCCGCATTCACTAGGCAGAGCCGTTGTTCACTGATGAGTTGCGCAAAATCACGCTGATAATGAACCCGAATTCACTTCTTTTTCATATTTGCCCCATGAAAAGCTTCAGTATAGTACTTTACAATTTTTTGTCAGCAGTATGACATGTAGCCAACTTCTTTTCCAGAAGAGCTTGACTACTTTTAAACGATGAGTAGTTTGTAAACCGCGATTGAGTCGTAACTCAACAATGCCTTGCGGGTTTGATCTGCTCTTCTTGTCTTCTCCTTGATCCCGTGCCCTTCCCCCACTGCTCCAGCATTTCCTCTAGCATTACGTAACTCAGCCTTTATTGATCTCCATAGCGATTGCGGGAGCAGTGCTTAATCTAATCAGGCAGCAGTGTGTTGGGTCTCAGAGGGGCTACAGCTTCAGGACGTGTGGGAAGGAGAGAGGAGGACAGGGAGGCTGTAAATCCAGTGAGGCAGAAAAAGAGCTCATCATTACAGCAGAATGCCAGGCTCATAAAACACAATCACACTGAAGCGCATTGCCCTGCAGTGCACCAGATCTACTGAGAGCATGCAAGCAGTGTGTTCATGAATGAGGCTTTGACCCTTCTTGATAGATGTCTAAAATTAGTCACCGGACTAAATAGAATTAACCGTTGCATGGGGTTGTTTTTCCCTAATTGTCTGTTGATTCATTATATGCAGTATTCAATATTGTTAATGAAGTATTTACATACTTGGGCCAGGTTTTATAGCCTAAAACAGGATTGGGCCATAGTTTAATTAGGACATTTAAGTAATTTTATAAACATGCCATAAAAAAAAGCATTACTGGTGTCCATCTTAAGACAAAACAAAGTCACTGACATGTTTTAAGTTTCTTTTAGTTGAAATAGTTCTTTTATTTGCATTTTAGCCTAGGACTTGGCTTAAGCCTTATCTATGAAACCACGAGTTAAAGGAATAGTTCATTGAAAAGTGAACACTTGTTGAAAATGTACTCACCCCATAGGTGAGTGCGGGAGAAATGTAGCATTACATCACTTCCTCACCAATGGATCCTCTGCAGTGAATGGGTGCCGTCAAAGTGAGAGCAAACAGCTGATAAAAACATTGCAATAACAACAAAGCTGCATGTTTATAAAGAACAAATCCATCATTAAAATGTTTTTAACTTCAAACCTTTGCTTTGGGCCAAAATATGAGTCCTCTCTCTGTAATATTGCTCTCTTCACCAAAAAAAGTCTTTCAAAGATTACAGACTTATTCAAAGTTAAAAAGATAATAATGATGGAACGTTTGACCTCACAAGACATTAATAGATAGATTGGAGTGGTGTGAATTGTTGTGGATTATTGTGATGTTTTTATAAGATGTTTGGACTCTCATTTTGACGGCACCCATTCACTGAAGAGGATCCACTGGTGAGCAAGTGATGTAAGGTGAAATTTCTCTACTGTAAATCTGTTCCCATAAATAAACAAACCCATCTCCATCCTGGACAGCCTAATGGTAGGAACATTTTCCATAATTTTATTTAAAAAAAATTTGGGTGCACAACACTACAATTTATGAAGGACAATATGTTAAAAAGCTTGTCAAACAAAATGTCAAGTTTTATATGAAAAAAATAAAATACAGCAAGTAATCTTTGTTTGGTTGAAAATAAAACAATAGATGCACTCTTGAAAATGAAGACAAATATATTACGTGGTTGTCAAACAAATGTTAGTGCATTAAGTTGATAGTCATTAATGTGATTGCCTGCTTCCTCTGCTGTGTGAATTATTTTGTGTGCAGATGACATTTGATTTGATATGTTTTTGAGAATCCAGATACTTTCTAGGGTGGCTGTTTTTACCTAATTAACTAATTTTTCTCTTTTTTTTTTTTTTTTCTCTTCCTTAGTGCTCTTTCCTGCCAAAGTTCTCCATCCATGTTGAGACAAAATATGAAGACAACAAAGGCGTCAATGATAATGTATGTATACAGTACACAGTGTACATATGCACGATTTCATCTTTTCTCAATCATCTTTCATCTAATTCTTTTCTGTAACGAGGAAACTATTGAGCATGTGGAACGAGAGAAATGATGGACAAAACTAACAAATAGAAAGCCTAGTACAGCCTCAGAAACAATTTGTAGCATCACTAGATTTAATGTGCTTATAAAACTTTATGGAGTTCGGGTCTTCCCCTGTTTATTTATTACTTTGATTAAACATTCATTCATTATTAAAGGAATAGTTCACACAGAAATGAGAAAATGCTGAAATTTCACCCTCTGGCTATCCAAGAACCATGTCTTGTTTTTTTTATGGGAGCAGATTGGAGAAATGTAGATTATCAAGCCCCATTAACAAGTGAAAAAACACTCCAGAAACAGAAACATTTTGAGTTATCGAATTTAAACACTTAAATAATAGATTTGTATCTTAGAACGTTTTAATTCACAACCTTTTAATTCTGAAGTTGTGTGAATTATGATGTTTTTATCAACTGTTTGGACTCATTCTGACAGCACCCATCCACTGCAGAGCATTCACTGGTGCGCAAGTGACGTAATGATACATTTCTCCAAATCCAATTCAAAGAAGAAATAAATTCTTGGTCTAAAAGGGGGAAATGTTCAGCAATTTGGTCTTTTTTAACTATTCTACCAAAATGTTTATCATCAGTTAATCACCTGGATTTCGAGCTATTCTGAAAAAATTGTATGTCATGGAAGAATGAGTCTGAAGAATTTCAGTATCCGTAGCTGAGCTCTATCGCTATTATTTACTGGGATGTTTTCAGAGACTTTGACTTCCTTAACACTGTGTAAATCTAAGCGGAAGAAACCCACTAGCCAAAAAACCGCTTGCGATTTCAGATGGGATTTGTCCTGGAGAGGGATTCAGGATGAGCTTGACTCTTTAATAATGCTGGCCTGCAGTCAGTCTGGAAGACCCTACATGTATCAGGATTGTTCCAGACGGTGGTTACGGTCTGTCTGAGCCAGTGCTGTCCCGAGCTTCTGTTCGAGTCTCAGCACACATGCTCACTCGCTTAGAAAGAATTTCGCTTTGTTTTATTCCTTTGCTCTTGGCGTCAAGTAGCACTTTTATTCTCTGCCCCAAATGAGAGCATTTTAAAGATCACTCACTACAGGCGTTGTTCTTCCTCTTCTGTGATCAGTTTGGGGGGAGTGTGTGTGTGTAGGTTTGTTTGAAGATCTAACATTTACAAATGATGTTGCAATAATTAAATGTACTTCAGAGAGGGAGAGGAATCAGTTGTACAGTGGCAAGGGATGAAGTGGTGACAACCAACGTTGTATATAAAAGGTATCACAATATTGGGTTATAAGACAATATCTTGGAATGCATTTTCATACTATAATGGCGTACTGGGAAACAAGACAATAAAATGATTGATAGCAGACAAAGTGAGTGAATGAAATATGAATGTGCTTGTGTCACTGTGAAGGAGAGGTGTAGGAGCCAGGTAGCATCTGTTGGGAGGTTGCGGGTTGCTGGTTGGTTCGCCTCAGGGCTATTTCTGCATCTGCAGGTGAGAAATAGCAGAACGTTGCATTCTTTCACCATCCGTGTTTCGCACACGGTTGAGATGCCAACACTTCTTTAGTAACGGCGGCTGATGAGCAGAAAATAGCTTCAGGTTTTATCACCCATCTCGTTCCAGTGGCCATGTGCTGCTGATTTGCCCTGTCCATGGTGCTGAAATCAAGACCACCACATTAACAGGGCATCTTGTGAAAATATTCAAGTTAAATATTTTTAAGCATCATTAAACAATTTCAAAATCCACATATTTTTAAATGCGGAGCTTTCTCGCAGCAGTATGCATGTACAGTACTTATCTATTTGATGGCACTATCCTTGCAAACCTGATTCCAGTGATCAGTACTGTTTCAGATGTGCATCATTCAAGCACACCACTTTATTTCCAGGCCCACAGGTTCCTTTGAATTTTGACTTGAGTTTGGCGATTTCAGGCACTTTTATGTTATAAGTCGGTGTTATGTTTGAGACCATTGCCGCATTGAAAATTGCATTTATCCAGAGCAAGTTTTTATCTAACTAAAGCAGACATTTCTTTGCAACTTGCACCATTAATCCTTGTATTTTAATAAGAAGCCCAGTTCCTGCTGAGGAGAGGCAGCATGAGCTCTGGTGTTTTTGAGGTGTGAGCAGTGTTAGATTTGCTTTATATCACTTTTTTGAATTTCAGCTAAAAGCTTTTTCGTTTTTGTTTTTTTTATTTGACCACAAAATCTTTTCCCACAGCACAGATGGATCACCATTATGCAATTTGACCTGCTCTAAATGTGCTTTCAAATTATTTTAAAGTAATGGCGTCTGTTGGGCCACCTGTCTTTTACAAGCCCTGTGCTATTGGTGCAGGTGGTTTGGAGGGAGGGGGATGAAAAATAAGAGGGATTTGTGATGTCAACCAAAAATAAAAGAACATTATTACATTTTGATGAGATTATAAAAACATTTTTATTTATTTGGGTTATTATGCACCAATGTATTTTGTGCACTGTAAAACCAGAAGCATGCACGAACAAAGTAAAGCGTTTTGGTTCATTCTTACTTTTAAGCTGCTGTTAGATATTTGGATCACTGTTGAAACCAATAAGGAGTTTGTTCTTCGTTTGCCGCTTTAACAGCTTCATTTTGGGCTAAATGTTGGAAAATAGATGCATGGATTTGTTCCCATTTGTACGATAGTGAGGTTTGATGATGTGGTCTTGCTGGCTGTTCCTATTGCAAGGTGTTAAGTGTGGTTCAGGTGTGAACCTTCTGCAGCCCGGTCACGTTCTTCCACACCAGACTCCGTAAATCATTCTTCATGGACCTTGATTTTTTTTTTTTTTCTTTAAAAAAATCACTCTGCAGGTACAAGAGGGCAGCAGTCTTCAGCAGAGTGATGTTTGAACCCACCTCCTTGTTTGTCTCTTGTCTCTTTGCACCTGTAGAACTCCGTAAGAGGAGAAAACACGAATCCTTGATCTGTTTTCCGCCTCCTTGTTGGTGTGAGAGGCTGTTTCTGATGTTTTCCCTATATTTGAGCCATGTTGGCTGCTTTGAAGTTTAAACGGTACACTCCAGCGTGCATCAGTCTGCGTTGCAGCAGGAGTATATTTTAGTGTTGCTTACCACCACCGTTGGGATTGATTCTTGTGTTTTGTTCTTCGACTTCGATAAACAAGCTTGACTGAGTCTCAGAAATAAAGGCCGATTTACTTATTAGTCAAATTTTCCTTTCTGTGTTCTCCCCCATCTCTCTTGATCAGGTCCACCATACTTTATTTGATCAAATATTCAACTACTTTGTCATGTCATCCCCTTTTATTCTGTTTTACAATTTCAGCCCATCCATTTCTTGCTCTCCCGGCTAGTGCACTCTCCTTTGTATCTACATTTTAAAATAAAGAGGTTCTATACATTTCTCTCCATGTCATCCCTGAAGCTTACTGTCAGTTGGATATGAAAAGAATTACAATGTAATTGGCAAACCCACACAGGTGGCAGACAACAGGAGCGCCGTTCTCTCACCTGAAAGCACCTGATCCTTTGAAGCGGAGCGCTCTCACCCATTAAAGTCTTTGTTAGGCTGGGAGCACTCGGATGAGTGGCAGCTTATGCAATACGTGCGCCGGCATTGACTTGCGCGCGGACCGAGAGCTCCTTCTTGTGGACAGCGTGGAGTCTGCGGCTTTAGTAGTCTGCTAAAAGTTGCTGAAGATTTACCCACAACAGAAAGACTTAGACTGAGTCATATCCTGGTGACAAATTAACAAGCTTGAGCTCATGCTGAGAGTGATTTTCTGCAAATAAGCTGCCGGAAGTCAGTGAGAGTTGATGATTTGTGATGGTGACAAAGTTGGGCAGCTACTGTGGCTCAACATCCACCCAGTCAGATAAAAAGAGATCATATCTGATTGATATAAAATGACCAACAACAGTTTACTTGATTCAATGTGAAGTTGAACCTCAGAAACTTACTCCGTGTGTCAGTCTGGGTACTTGTAAAGCATCACTTGCTTTCTTTGTGGATTGTTGTTCTGAACATGTTGTTCAGTTTAGTGTGCAGTATACAGTATATCAACTCTTGGACAGTGGGCAACAATACGGCTACTTGGCAACTAGGGATAAATCTAGGGTTGTTCAGTCCTGATACTGGAGGGTCACTGTCCTGTAGAGTTTCAGAGTCTTAATCAGCCTAATTAAACACACCTGAGCCAGCTAATCAAACTCTTTCAAACTGGAGATAAACTTCCAGGCAGGTTTTGATCCCGTAAGTCACGACTTCAAACCATGACTCACGACTTCCAGGCAAATCATGCCAAATTATCTGAGCTCAAGGAATTGAAGGGTAGCTAGATGTAAACAAACCAGCATGGCAGACCGTATGGGGCTTATGCTCATTTACAATCATTTCTATCAAAGGTGCTTTCCTTGCTTATTTGAGGGAAAAGCTGTTTACCTTTTATTTTAGTGTACCACTTGCATATACACCACAGTCGTAGAGGCTGCCATTGTTGCTCCGCTGGCTATGTGACTTGGAACTGGGAGTACATCGATCTAGTACGAATTCGGTCATTCATTACTGTCTAGTCTTTGTTTATCTTTGGAACACAAATGAAGATATGTTTGATGAAATCCAAGTGCTTTCTGACCCTGCATAGACAGCAATGCAACCGACACTTTCAAGGGCCCGAAAGGTTGTAAGGACATTGTTAAATAGTCCAGTGGTTCAACCTGTGTCGTGGCACATTATTTTTGTTTTCTTTGAGCACAAAAAATATTCTTAAGCTTCATAACATTACGGTTGAATCACTGATGTCGTAACAATTTTAACAGTGTCCTTACTACTTTTTTGCATTGCTGTGTATGCAGGGTCAAAAAGCTCTCAGATTTCATAAAAAATAACTGTATTTGTGTTCCAAAGATGAACGAAGGTTAAGGGTTTGGATTGACACAAGGTTGAGTGATTATTGGCAGAATTAACATGTTTGGGTAGTCTGTTAGTTGCTTGATTTCCACTCACTGTAATATATCATCCCCTCCCAATATCTGTATTTTACAGTTTAAATAAGTTCTGGCTGTGTTGCATCTCACATCATTTTGCTTTCAGTATGACCACAGGAAACTTGTTACATCACATCTGGTTAAAACTAATTTGGAGTTTAAGTGCATCCTGACATTTTCAGCAGCAGTGGTAGCTGGTAGCTCACTAAATCTCTTTCTAACATCCTCTCATTGCGCTCCAGATCTTTGATACAGAGCTCCGAGATGAAGAAACGGAGGTGTGCTTTATTGACATCGCCTACGATGAGATCCCAGAGCGCTACTACAAAGAGTCTGAGGTAAGATATTTCTTCAATAAAACACATAAATATATTACCCATTGTAAAGATGATAAATAATTAAGGAATACAAATGTACAAAGTACAGATTTCCCTCTAAGGTACAGTATGTGCTAATAACACCTCCAATATTTTCCACACTGACCTCTATGATTTATTAATTTGAGCTCTGCTGATATGGTATTTAGTGCTGATGGGATTTTGTTTTGAAGAAACAGGGGAGTGCTTCTCCCACATAGAAGAAAACAAAGGAGTATGGGTTATTTTAAGCCAATACTGAATTATTAAAAAGGCCCTGTTGAGATCTCTACTGGATACGCACAAGACTCAGAATCACCTCTCGACTGTACCGCAGCAGTAATTCATTTGCAGACACTGTCTCTCTCCTCCTGCAGAGGAAAGCAAAGACAGATGAGAGGAGTGCAGTGTTATCTTTCTCTGGCAGGAGCTTGCCGCTATCTAAGGATCCAGGCCAGCAGTGGTTCTGTTTGAGGAAAAAAAAAAGCAGGGGTGGGATTAGATGTGGAAGGGAAAAGAACAGTGCTGGGAACGATAAGTGATCTAGTCCTCATTTAGACAAATAAAATCACTTATGTCACAGTAAACAACCTTAGCACTGTGTCCTAATGGGGCACAATGCAAATAAAGCAAGTAATGTCAATCTCGTCAGTATTTGTTCGAAAGCATTTTTATCATTTCTAAACAATAAAAAGGCTTGCCTTTAAGTAGCTAAATGGCTTTAATGAAAAGCTATTGAAAATATAAAAAGAAAACATAACATTGCAAAGAAACAACAGTGCAGTGTGTGTGTGGGGGTTTATGAGGACACAAATTTGTATAATGACATGGGTATGACATAGGTATTACAATATGTAGGTGATTTATGAGGACATTTCCAGTGTCCCCGTAATTCAAAAGGCTTAAAAAACATACTAAACAGTGTTTTTTTGAAAATCTAAAAATGCTCACAGTTTCCTGTAAGGGGTAGGTTTAGGTGTAGGGTCAGTGTAGGACAATACCACATACAGTCTGTACAGTATAAAAACCATTATGCCTATGGAGAGTCCCCGTAAATCACAAAAACCAACGTGTGTGTGTGAGTAATGTACCCCCCAATGTATTGCAAAGTTTAATTATTACTTTTTAAACAGATTATGACTGAAGGTGTATTTCAAGGCAATAAAAATACATTTAGTCCTTTGTGTTGCTAAACAACCAGTGAATCTCAGTCATTGGCAGTCAACATCTTGCTCTGGGGAAGTTCCAACTGGCATTTTTGTTCCCTCTCAAGGGCATTGTGGGAAGGGGACACTATTTGTAGGGTTGTTTCAAACTAAAGTAAACAAATCTGTTCACAAAGGTCCTTTTCCTGATGCTGTTAGCCCAAAGTATTCTTTTGTTTTTTACATGTACACTAATGCAGTGCCCAACACCCCAATCCTTCAACTTTTGAAAGTGTTTTTGTTTTTTTCACATTTGTCACGTAGCATTTACAGATTAGGTCAATGGATCAAAAACAATGAGCATACAGGCAGCTACCATTGATATGAGTGAGAGGGTTGTCAGAGGGTGAAAAGAGAATTCCGTTTCATCTGCATAGGTATAATGGGAAAAAACTCTGAGAGGTGATAATTTTGCAAAGTGATTTGGTGAAAAGGGAGAGTAAACATGCGCCAAGTACTGAACCCTGTGGAACACCGGTGCATAGTTGGTGCGTAAAGCACTCACTTCAAGTACTCTGCTCTCCAGAGTGAGTAGAGCAAAGTGATGCTAACTTTAAATAGAATTCACTCCGATATTGTACATACATACAAAGATACAATATGCTTTTAGGTGTTTCATCAGCTAGAACAGGATGGCAGGTACAACCATTAAATTCAATAACAATGGTTAGGAAAAAATTAATTACAGCATGCACAAATACAGAAAGACATCTAAAATGAAGATATTATTTAAAAAAATATCATTAACATCTGTAATTTAAAAGTAAAATCATATATCTATTTGGTTTGTGTACACCAACCTGAACACAACCAGTACAAGGACATGTTTACAGTGAGGATATCTAAAACTTCTCAGATCGAAGTTGGACTGGAGAGTAACTTACCACCTATTATTAACTGTATAATAAGATATAATGTCAGATCCATTGCTTAGTATTTGCATAGTTGGCAGGTGTTTGTTCATGTTAATTTAACTAACTGAATTTTACCTTTTCTTCCCATCATCTCCTGTCTTCTTTCTATTCTGCTATAAATAAGTCTTATAAAGGTTGAAATCAGATTTACTTGTGTATTGTATATATAATAAACTCTGCGGGGCATTTTATTTGTATTCCAGGACTTTTTTTCTATTTGATTTCCATTTTGTATTTCCATTCTAGGACCCACGATGCTTTAAATCTGAGAAGACAGCCCGGGGTTCACTGCAGGAGGGCTGGAGGGACACACAGGATCCCATCATGTGCTCCTATAAGCTAGTAACGGTGAAGTTCGAGGTGTGGGGACTTCAGACACGCGTGGAGCAGTATGTGCACAAGGTCACTTCCACCACTCCACATGCATATCCCGGACGAGCCCCCTAAAACCATAATCTTGTAGTTACTCTCATTGCAGATCACTCAGATCTATAGATAGATCTGTCTATCCATGATATCATCTAGCAGCACAAGTCCCTGGATCATCTTTCTTTGTTCTAAAAGAATATTTCTGTCAACCAATCAGATTTAAGGGGTTAGGATTAGTCAGAGCTTTAAGAACGTTTCTTTTAACTTTTCTTTTTCTTCTGATGTAAGGGTTATTGTTAGCATTGGGCTTAGAGAACATTAGGCATATGTTTGTTCCACAGAAGTAATTCTCCAGCACCAAAAAAGATCCAGGAACACATCCACTACACATGTACACTTGGCAACTTCACAATTACCATATATTGTACTATTCTGTCTTTCTTTCTGTAGGTGGTAAGAGATGTGCTGTTGCTGGGTCATAGGCAGGCTTTCGCTTGGGTTGATGAGTGGATTGGTAAGTTTGGCATTGACCCGCCAGTCATGCACACATCCTTCCCTTCAGATTGCTGTTTGTTCTTCTCTCTACCTTTTTATTTGTGGTTTCTTTTGTGGTGACTCTGTCCCAGAGTCATGACTAACAAACCTCATGGATGCCGAAAGGATGTCGTGATCCATAGCTCACAACTGTGTTTAGTTTTGCATGAGTCACTGTAAGAACAAAGTCAAAAAAGATGTTTTAGCTGAGAAATTCAGCTTTTTTAAAAATGGTTCTTCATGTTCTTATCAAGGACCTTGACCATACTGATTAGATTAGATGCTTGAACAAATTGTACCAAACATAGAAAACAGCATCTCTTTTACCTCTGCTGTAGATTAGAGCAGGGGTCTCCAAACTTGCTCTTGGGGGGCCATGTTTAAGCAGTTTAGCTCTTGCCTCAATTAAACGCCGCTAATCAAGGTCTTCAGGATCATTAGAAACGTCAGGTGAAGTGTGTTGGAGCTGAACTCTACAGGAAGGTGGTCTTCCAGAAGTAATTGCACACTGAAGTCTGACATTTTTGGACGTTGAAAAATAAATACGAACTCACATTGTGTCAATCACATTTTACACACCATCTCTGAAACCTTCGTCTGTCATGAACACATTTGGATTGGATTGAATTTTCTGTTTTTGGAGGTTTTTTTGCATCCAACTATTAAGAGCCACCAAACAAGCGAACGCCAAAATCCAGATCAAACCACGTAAAAATTCTGAAGGTCCTTGCACACTGTGTTCACAGAAATTGGTGGTCTTCTTTTTAATACGTGGCTCTTGTATCGCATCAAACTGAGCCACTGACATCCTAAAGTAACTTTGAATCAGCCCTTTTAATTCTGCTGCTCGTTAATAAGGAAGGGGAACTCAAACTTCTGAAGGGAGCATAGCCTTGTTTATCTTCAATCCTGAAAACAAGCTAATTAAGTCCCTCAGGTTTGCTAGAAAGTACAATGACGTGTTGAAGCAATGTTGGAACTATGTTGGAACAGGACTGTTGCCCTTTTAAAAGTGCCATAGAATGGAAAAATGAATTTACCTTGGCATGGTTGAATAATAACAGTTCAGTACATGGACATAACATACTG
>JAUMHQ010000048.1:18404688-18418493 GCA_032361165.1 Enteromius paludinosus
GTTTTTTATGTAAATGATTCAATAAATACCGTACCGTGCCACTCATACCGAGGTATTACCGTACCGTGAAATTTTGATACCGCTACATCCCTAGTATGCAGTAATCCGTCTCCTAGGTCTCTCTTCGTCACCATAGCGCCATTTTGGTGGCTATGCACAGGACTCCAACTACATACGCTCGTCTGTCAGCCAGTACATTGATTTGAACAAAAACAGCACATCCTTGTGGCCCGGCTGACACAGAACAGTGTACGTTGTTTGCGTTCAGTGGATATTCTTCAAAATGCTGCTAAGGTGATGTGGAGAGACGATGTGTTCATTATTTGGCAGTCAATAGGACAGTCACAAGCCTCCCGGTTTTCATCCAAAATATCTTAAATTGTGTTGCAAAGCCGGATTAAGTTTTTACGGGTTTGGAACGACATGAGGGTAAGTGATTAATGAAAACATTTTCATTATGAGGTGGAGTATCCCTTTAAGACAGCCTTTTCAAACACATAAAAAAAGCGTAAGAAAATAACGTGTTTCCCTTTTGGGGACTCTGGAAGGTAAGTGCACTTTCACAAAGATGTACAGCATCACCCTTACAACTTTCAGTGGCCGCCAGACCCCTGCCAGCCCTCCCTAATCAAACCCCCACCACTGGCCACAGAGACTGTTATGGACCCTTGCCCATTTTGTGCTCGGCCCTCATGACAATAGCACCAGTAGTTGCCCAGGAGACTGGCCTTTCACTGCCCATGTGATAAAAAAGATGTATTCGCTGCTCCTCTCCCCCTCGGCCTCGTGCTCCACCCCCGTCTCTTGTGCATGGATCACAGGGATCGCTCGAGCACATGAGAGCTGTCCGAGACGTCAGCGGCTCTCGGCTCTTCTTGTGCTATCCACAGAAGCAGAATACCAACGGAGTTGTGAGGGAAACGGCGCAAACCCCGTCCTGAAGCCGCAGCTTGTCCGTGCAGCGGCTCATGTTCACAACAATGTAGTAGTCCGCCCCCCCTCATCCCACAGTCTGACGTCTGACAAACAGCCTCCCGTTACAGTAAAGGCCCAACCTCTCTGATATTTACTCTCCTTTCTTCCCTGAGTAACATTTCCCTGACGTGACGTCAAACAGACCCGATATTCAGAATTTTGAGAATTGGCTGCGTTCCAATCAGTGTGAGTTTGAATCGAAAAGGACAAAGAGTGTTTCGCTAAACCCATTAAAATGGTTTTGTTAGTATGAATTGATGTTTTAAATGGGTTAGATTAAATTTTTGGCCGTTTAATGAAATTTTTATCTTGTGTATTCTATTGCATTTAATGAAAATGTGGAATTGGTTGTATTTATTTGATTACAAAATACTGAGAAAAAACCCCAATAAAACAGTAATAGCTGTGTGAAATATTATTTGAAAATAACCAGTCTATTCCACAAAGCTGTATTTTTTATCCTCATTACTCCAGGCTTCAGTTTCCCATAATCCTTCAGAAATCATTCTCAAATGTTGATTTAATGCTCAACAAACATTTATTATTATTATTATTATTATCAATGCTATGCTGCATTACAGATCTGTGGAAACATTTTCTTTTATTATTCTCATTCTTTGATGAAACAAGAGTTGTGTATGCGCTGTTTTCCGCCTAATTAATAATATAAATAGTATAAGCATTTCAATATGCGCTTTAAGTGGCTCCCCTACATATCTCTCTCCATGACGGTAACAGTTACACTTTTATATAACAGGGTTGCAAATTAACCAAACCCACTCAATCTAACTTAACATCACTAATACAATAACTAATACAAAACCCCAACTTGCTTAAATCTTGCTTTAAATGACACAAAAAAAGCAAACTCTAAAGAAATACCCATAATGCACCAAGCGCCGACTGCAATACGATATCTTTTTTTTTTTTTAAGACTTGACCTGCAATCGTTTCATTGGATAAACGCATTCCCCATTCCCAAGAGGCTTTGCTCCATTCTACATTAGATATAGTTTATATAGATTTTTTATATGTATACATATAGATTATGTGTATTTTATTGAGCCCCAAGGGGAATTCAAGAACAAACAAACAAATCAAATTGGGTTTTTTTTTAATTGTGACCATGTTCTGCAGGATCACCTAACCATGACAAAGACACAGAGCGCGATCAACTGATATAAATATTGGTTGGACATTTGCGCTGTGTTGGGGAGGGGAGTATTTAGACGCTATTCGCAGAGTCTTTAGTACTGTCATTGATTCTATTAAGCTCAGGGGCCGGTCACGTTCACCTCGCGGCCACTCAATTTGTGGTCCGCTGTGTAAATCCTTCGGCCGGCCCATCGGGGACAGTCCCGATTGCCACTCCATCATCTAAGAGTAATTTGTGTATGATGTTTGCAGAAAAACTGTCCTGAAGAAATGTAACCTATACGAACTCATGATTTCATTCCATTATAAATCAACTTCATTTCAATATAACAGACCACCACCCTGAGACTAAACAACAAGACTTTATTGTCGGCTGTATTTTGATTACATTATGTTTTGCTTTGAAAGCTTTTTACACTTTTAGTTTTGAACATTGTTAGAGTGAAAGACAAAAGCGGCAGGTTTAACATTTCATCAGTGTGCTCTCCTTACCTGTAGCTATCAGCAAGACTGCAGGATAATACCTGGATCTGGTTACAGGGCCTCTCATCTGACCAAGCCACCACATTATAATTACGAGTACGCTTTACCTGGAAAGACTATTGCAGCTTGGATTGGTCATCCCAGACCTCTCCTGAGAGCGTGACAACCCGAAAGATAATTGTCTGTATACAGTACACCCATCCATCCTAATGGAATTTATTTACTTGTTTGATTGTTTGTCGATTGACTAGAAGGTTCTGTATGCATTTTATTATCAACACATTTTGACTTTAGGCTTATTCTTTTAACAGAAAAGCAGTGATAAATTATTTAATATTAATAATTTGTTTATTTATTTATATATATATATATGCCAACATATTTATTTATTTGCTTTGTTTGTTTGACTAGAATGTTCTTTTAACAGATTTATTTATTCTGTCAACACATTTAGTGGCATTTGACTTGAAATATTCTTTTAACAGAGACGCAGTAATAAATGATTAAATAATAGAAACACCTGTTTGTTTGATTGTTTGTTTGTTCATTTCTTTATGCGTCAAGATATGTATTTATCAATGAATCTATTCACTTGTTTGATCTAGAAAGTTATTTTAACAGAAATATATTGATGTTTATTTATTGATTTCATCTGTCAGCATGTTTTTACAAAGCTCTATCTGAAATGTTAATATTTATTTATTAATTCTGTCAATTGATTATGTTTGTAATGCTGAATGTTATTTTAGCAGAAATATACGGATAAAGTTTTTTTAAAAAGAAGTTATAATAAATTACAGCCAGTTAATGATCAGATGAAAAAATAATAGAAACACCCTATTTCTCTCAGAAAATAAATAGGCATTGTATTGCACAAAACTGTCAATGTTTAACAAGTTGAATGTCGCGTTAGCGTATCCAGGTCAAATTTATCCTAAAATTTAAAAAAAAACTAAATGCAAGAAGGAAATAACAGTTCATAAATAATAAAGTTAGGTTGAATTTTTAAAAATTCTTACATTTGATTAAAACCGTGTTGTTGGCAGATTATGCATGAGCCTCCTAACAGATGACTGTTCAATACAGAACAAAACATTTTATGGGGTCTAAACCAAGTGCTTCCCAGCTTCCCAATATGAATGCCAGGTCCTGTTGATCTATGTAAAAGCACAGTGATATATGAGGGCGTGGGACGTCGTCCCCGTCGGACCCCACATGGGCCGAGCGAGGGCAGGCCTGACTGGAACTCTGGGGGGTACGAGAATCTCACTGAGCACAAACAAAGCCCTAAACACCCCCACACACAGACAGCGACACCCCCAAAATAAGACAAGCAGAGAGATGCTTGTGTAAATCACACACACACTGTCTTGCTCTATTTGACGTCCCTCCCATCGCATAATAAAAGCAAGAGCACAAATGGAGCGGAATCGAGCATGAACGGAGTAAAAGGTGTTGCTTTGAGAAAAAAGATTCGGCTTTAGATCTTTTTTACGCCCTTTTACACAACTCACACAAACATAAGATGTCTGTCTTATATTTTAATCTTTAAGTACAGTATGTTCAAACAGGCTAAACATGGTTCAAAAGAAAGTGGTGTTGAAACACTTTGTAGGCATCGTTGCAGTGTAAGTAAGTTAAGTAAGACAAATTACCAAAATTAGGATCCGAAACTGTGTAAAACGTATAGAACAATGACAGGTATGATTATAAAAAACAATTATTCAACCCACTAGTATCTTTGGAAGAGGTTTTGTTGTTACACAATCATTAGATTTGTATATACGTAGTTGCAGTACCGATTTTGGTACATGACAAATTCAGAAGCAATAGACATACATAAATATGTCTGTTTTGCCAATTTAGCTAGTTTACTTGGCACATACTGAAAACCAATGGAATGATACAAAATAACTTGACAGATTGGGGTCCGATTTTGAGCTCAAATTCTGGACGAAACAAACAAACAAACCATAAATGTTTGGTATGTTAGTGCCTTTTTTTATTTTGTACTTTAATGACATATCTTCCAAATAGCTTAACTCTTTCCTTAGTACTAACAATCTAAATAAGAAGATAAAAGTAGTCTTGATGTAAAATATCATTTGTATGAAGTCAGCGTAACACTCATAACACAATATGTGCGTGAAAGTGGTAATATGTGCATTTGGAAATCTACCAGCGGCAAGAGAGAAAGTTTGGCACACATCCTTCTACCTACCAAATAATCCAACATGGGCGGAAACCACCAATTAGTGCAGATTCACTATCAAAATACATCAAATTCTTATCTGCCATTCGGTGCTAAAACAGCTTATTTGTTTTCTATGAAAAATCCAGTATTCTACACCAGTGGTCTTCATGCGTGGTCTGGAGGATACCAGCACTGCACATAACCTGACACATCCAGTTCAGATCTTGGGAGTCTCCACCAATGAGCTGATGACAGGTGGGACATCTAAAATGTGTAACCTTAAATTCACTCAAGGAACCTTTCACAGTGCCAGAAGAACCACTTTTGGTTCCTCAAAGATCCTTTCAGTGAACATTTTGAGCAATGGAATGATTCCATGGACTTTAAAGGTTCTTTATGGAAGCACGAATGCCAATTAAGAACCTTTATCTTTAGTGTTAGTGTTGACTGGTAGTACGTGGTTTGCAGTTGCAATGAAGGCTGCATGATGCACAATTTCATTTGCACAAGATCTTCTTCATCAGCTTGTTTGAGTATGATACAATATGTCTAACATATTTAACAAAGTGTTTCAGCTATTCAGTTCTGCTGCATGTAAATTTGAATTGTAAACAACAAACTCGCATTTCTCTACCTCCATATTCCAAGTATTTGATCGATGATTTTAAGGACTCGCTAAGGATCATATTTAGATTAGCTTTAATGCAGGTAGATAACATGTCAAATACAAAAAACATAATCATAAAAATCAGTTTTAGAAATAGATATGCTTTTAAAAATACATCTTCACGTGGGCTTCATGGAATCCAGCATGAAATCTTTGGAGGTAAACAGTCCAAACCCTCTTTGTTCATTGACTTGTTTGTGTCCAAAGGCCTGAATCTCAGGTGTCACTGATGACCTCTTCAGAGCAGAGACTCGATCTTACTGCTTAAGTCACCTCCGAGAGAATCTCCCAGGTCAAAGAGTTGATCGAGGTTGACCGTTGAGCTACAGAGGAAGTCGGGGCGGTTGCCCTCTTCCACCTCCGACCAGGGACTTTGGAGGAACGCAGTGGCCAGGAAGGTTTCTTCATCAAAGTCTGCCTCGCTGCTCCTCTGAGTTTCCATCAACACGTGGTTCTCAGCGACGCCTCCTGGAAGTTCGAGAGGGCTAATATGGGTGCCTCTAACCATCAAGTCCTCGTCTTGTGGTATAGGGCTCAACGGGCCGCCTTCGTTCATGCTTAATTCTCCATTCAGGGCCGAGTCCAGCAGGGCATCCCAGTCAAAGTTGCCCTTCAGGGAGCTCAAGTCCTCCTGCTCGTCCATGGCCAGTAGCGGGGAGCTTGAGCATCGTGGAGCTTTGCTCCCAGCAGTCCTGTGGGCGTACGGCTGTTTTCTCTTGCTGCCCTTACCTGAGACCCAACAATTCAACATAGTGGCCTCGGCCAAACGAGGGTCCCAGTTCTGATCAGCTCCCGTGGCTTCCTCGAACTCTTTCAGAAGCTGCTGGGACTCGGGACTCACGCAGAGGTTTCTGACCACCCCTGCGGTGGCTGCAGCTTGCCCAGCGTGGGAGCTCATCCTGAGGCGGTTCTGAAGAGCTGGGTTGATCTGCACTGGGGGCATCCTGCGCTTCTTGTAGGCACCGTTGAGGAGGCGTTCTGCATACTGGGGGTCGATCTTCCAGAAGCCCCCTTTGCCTGGCTCATCCTTTTGCCTTGGGACTTTTATAAAGCATTTGTTCAGCGACAGATTGTGGCGGATGGAGTTCTGGAAAAAATCCATAATAATATGCATTAATCTCAAGTCTAATCTATTGTTCCATGTGTAATGGAATTTGACTTTATTATTTATGTCAGTAAAGACTTTCAGACAGGACATACCTAAGGGATTGATTACTTTTGACTACTGTAGGCTTTAGTATTCAGGTAACTCTTTAGTATATGGACCAGTTCCCAATATTAACATGTTGCATTTTAACATGCATTGACTGTTTATTAGCACTAATAAAGCACATATTCTGCATGACCTTATTCTACATCCCTAATCCTACCCAATACTACCAACCTTACTAAAGGTCATTGCACACTGAGTCCGAAATTTTCGCATGCGTTTTTCCATTGTCTTACATTCATCATACTTTCCTATAAAAATGCATGATGTGATAGATGTGAAAAAGCAGAAAATCGAACCTGATCCAAATTTTTTTATGACGAACGAAAGTTTCAGAGGCGGTGTGTAAACGTGATTGACACAACATAAGGTAGTATTTATTTTTTAATGTGAAAATGTAAACATTTTTCGAATTTCAATGAGCAATGACCTTAACTATTAACAAGCAGCAAATTACGAGTTTACTCAGGCATAATTCATAATAGAAGTGAACCTTAAAATAAGTTTAACCATTGTTTAACCATGAATTGCAACACTTTACAGAAAACTTCAATGCTTATTAATAATACTCTTTTACATATAGTAATTTTACATATAGGCTCCTAATATATTTTAAGCAATTTGACAATGGTTATAAATTGAGTTGCATTAAAACCGGGCCAAATCCATTCCATTCATTTTAATAGAAATCTGCAGAATTGGTGATTTTACATTGGGTTTTTGACAAGTTTTTCATGCAAATTTGTCTCATTCACCAATAGAAACCTGTTCCGTTTTAAACTGGCTTGAAATTGCGATACTACTTTTAAATGCACATTTATAACTTTTTTAAAAGCTGTTGTGCAGTTTTAATGCATCATGCATTAACTAATGTTAATTGAAGCTTATCTGCTATTGTATCATTGAGAGGGACATTCTTATTACAAACAGCATTTGATTAGACACAATTTATATGCAAGTAAGTTCAAAATTGTCAATATTTGTGGCCATTTCCTAGAATAGGAAGACTGGAAGTCTATATCTCAATATATGGTCATTTTGTCAACTTTCAGTAGTATTCAAGACCTTCAGGCAATCAAACATTTTGTAGGGTCTTTAAAGGCCTCCACTGTGTATCAACAAATCAGGCATGCCAACCAACCACCGCAAGCTAATCACATTTAAATGAAGCACTGACCTCCCAACCTTAGTTAAACATTGCTCTGAGTTTAAATATCTAAAAACTGAGCGAATGTCTATGTTTTCTTTAGAGAAAAGTGGTTATGGCTAAGTGGTCAATTAATAATTCACCAAACCATCTAAATCGTTTTTAGAAATCCCCCTTTTTTTTCTGTAAATATCCAACTCGTGAGCTCATTCTTCCTCCTCTGCTCCCTTTGAAAAGCAGTTCAAATTATAAACATATCTTAAGGAGGCAAATGTTCAGAGTGACCTTTTAACACTACACCTTGTTTAATTCTTGGAGCACATGCCATTAGGCCAACAACTAAGCTGGAAAAGCTCTTACTCCGTTTGGTATAGTCGTCCAAAAACTAAAAATATCAAGCCTCTAAATAAAACCAGGCCTCTGAAAGGTTTCTGTTGGTCTCTCTCCAATACACAATCCACTTCAGCAGGTGCTAAGAAGGCTTTCTTTTGCTCCATTCTGCTCAAACAATAGCAAAATACCCTTTGCCAGATATGGAAATGAGACGTAGAACTTTTAAATGCAAATGAACGTAAGGCACTAAAAAAGTTGTAAAGTTTGACTGGAGCATCTTACCTGCCAAGTGGGGTCTGCGTGGCGGAAGTAGCAGAAGTTGTCTGTGATCCACTTATAGATGCATGAGAGGGTGATTTTGGTTTTCTTGCTGGCCTGCATGGCCATGCAGATGAGAGTTGCATATGAATACGGTGGCTTGATATGAGGGTTGGTCTTATAATCGACTTCATCTGGACAGTGTCCGTGAGCTACCAGGCTGGGAAGAGCCGATAAGCAAGGCGTCCTGCAGAAAGACGCCGCAGTGGGTTTGCCTGGGGTCAGCGGCATACCTATAGACGCCGGATCTCCTGCTAAAGGAGACGAGGGTGCATCCGAGCCTACTTGGCTTCCGAAGAAGTGGCTGTGGTGCTGGCTGGATTGGGAGGCGCTGGCGTTGAGAATGGAAAACTCCTGCAGCCACTGGAGGCTGGTGAGGCTGTCGTCTAAATTGTCTGAGCTGCAGCTGCTGCTGTTGCAGTCCACTGAGCTCCGATCCAGCTGCTCGGCCTGGGCTGCAGCCGTGACCACCTCCTCCTCCAGCCCCACCGAGCCCTCCGGCCAGGGATCTGTGTAACTCATGGAGAGCATGGTCCCGTCCCAGCCAGGTCCTGAGGAGGAGACATAAAGTTTGAGCACGGTCAAGTTTGAAAGTCATGTGGCTTTATTTGGGTTCTCTAGCTCAGAGGTCATGGACACTTCCTGAAACTTCACAGGTCGAGCTTTACAGCGGCTCATAACTGGCGACTGCGAGCACACAATAGAGCAGGTCACAAACACACAACATTCCTCAGCATGGGGCAGGTGCACCAGGACTCACAGAAGCTCACAAAATACTCCTGTAACTTCAGTACTCAGAGAGGTGATCTGCTATTGTAAGATAAGATTTCTTGAATAAACCAAGTTTCAATTCATATGTTTAAGTTTATTAAGTGATATTAAATAACATTTGGACCATTTAACTTTAGTTTTCTTCTTGTTATAATTATTATCATTACTATTAATAGCAATATTACATGTAAGCTTGCTTATTTAGGCTTTTTTATTATTATTATTATCATCATAAAGTACCTTACTTTGTTTTCTTTTTCGTTCTGTGACATTATTATTGTCATCATCATCATGATTATTATTATTATACTAAAATAAGTAACATGCAACTATTTTAACCAACGTAAGCCACGTCATACATTTAATGTGCAGGCTACAACTTGTATACAACTCAATGTATACAACTGACTCAACAACTGATTTATTTTCGCATAAACACATTTCTGAAACGGAAATACATTTGTCGTGTCTATTCCAAAAAGCACAACTTGGACCAACTCACCTGTCTTTACTGATAGGAGGCTTGAAGGGCAGGGAAACAGCATCCAATATCACGAGAGCCGTTTTCAGAGAAGAGGTTATCTGAAGAAGACGCACTAGCCTCCAGTGGTGAGACTCCGGGAGAATGTGTCTCTGCGCTCTCGGTTCGAGGTCTGCGGGGCAGCGGGGGCTCAGTTTAATACCTGCCGCAGGACGTTTGTCCGTCACCCCAGCAACGCGACACCCCCCTGTAAACAGCTTCTCGTTCTTCTATTGGCTGGGCGGTTGTTATGGTGACCGGGCTTTTAATCGCGAGCGCACAGGTTCGTGCTTTACGCGCGTCCTTTTCTCGTCTGACTGGCAAAGAAAAACGATATTTTACAAACAAGAGACGAGAAAAAAAACATTAGGTTGTTAATTAATTATTTTCCTTGAAGGAAATAATCAAAAGAAAACTATGCTAAACGCACATTCCAGTTACCTGTATACTTTTCCCCCTCATTTTTATTTTTATTTAAAATAGCTTATTAAAACAAATAAAATATACATTTATTAACAGAGTTATTTCTACTTCATCTTGTGATTAATTACTTTGGGTATATTATTATTATCATATTATTATTATTATTATTTAATTGAATAAAACAAGGTCATTTGATGGTGTTGTATAAAATAATAATGAAATACAAACAATAAAAACACAACAAACTGAATTATTTTAGTATTTATTATTTTTGTATGTTTTTTGATTTCCTTTCTGATAAGATTTTATTATTATTTATTTTATTTTTGTTATTAAATAATCATTTCTTAATCTGACACTTATATTTCTAGGTTGATTCATATATTTATTATTTTATTTTGTTCCATTTTTTTAAAATGACATACATCTTTATTTATATATTTAAATGTTTTTTGTATATATTATTTTCAAAAATATATTATTTATGCATTTAATATTATCCATTATTATAATTTATGAAACCAACATGCATAATAATAATAATTTATTATTATTATGCATTGGCCTATGTTGGTTTCAGCACTGTTTCTGGGACACCAGAGCAAGTTTGGTCTTATGTCTGAAAGCCTATTTGTTTCATAATGATAATTAGCTTCTCTTTCTCTCATTCTGTTGACCTGCTGATTGGCGGTTGTCACATGTTAAAGTGCTTCTGTAGAACTTCTTTTGCAGGAAAGCTTTCAGACCTACTAATCTGTCTTGTATCTTTTGATCCTCCACCCAGTCCCTCTATGTTACCTCAAGAAGTACTTTACATAAAAAACTCCCCCTCTGCTATCTGAAGAGCCTATCACCTTAAATCTGTCATGAGTGCAGCTTGAGGTTCATCCCCTTGACTGTCAGTTTCGTTCATTTAAACACATCAGTGACTAAAAAGCACTGTATGTGTCGTTTGTGTGGAAACAATCCTAATACGTGCTACACAGGGTTGCTGAATGCAGTCTGACACCTGAACTCTTGTCAAGGAGACTTTAGTCTGTCTCAGTCCCATTAACAAGCATTGTATTGAGAGTAAAGAGAGCGTCCCAGAAGTCCTTTCCTCTCCTCCATTAGTGCCAGTCATGCGTGAAATCACTCCGAACGCATTCCTTATTGTTTGACCCCGACATGTTTGCTTTCGGTCTGATCTGATTGTTCAAGACCATTTTAGACCCGTTATTCCTCTTTAAGTACTCAACATGTGGCTTTGATATGTTTAACAAACTGAGCCACTTCATAAATTCACGTTTTTTATACCAACTCACCTTTGAATCAATCTTTTTGTGTTGAGTTTAAAGAGTTTACAAATAATAAATCGTCCCTGTTATCATTATCAGTGTCAATTTCTAATATGCCAACCGTTTTTGTATATTTTTAAACGCACATGGTTTTATTTATAACAAGTGTTTTACCACTAGAGGGCGCGATCACACAGCTGCCCCAAACTCGGCAATCCGGTTCACCTTCTATCATTTTCATCGATCTATTCATTATTTTATGATATGTTTATTTAAAAAAAATGTATCCATCATATCAAAAGTTTTGTGTTTTGTTTTATTTGTTGGTTAGATGCCTATAAATTTAATATTAGCCTACAAAAAAGAGCCTATTGTTAAGTTATTTTCTCATGTTAAATCAAATAACAAAGACCAATGCAAATAGCATTTTATTTTGAATAGCTTAAAAGTTTCCATTTCCCAAAAATAATATGGATATGATAAAACAATAGCTATGGTATATGGTAGCCTAGCCTATTGAATGCATTTTATTTGAACTAAAATAAATAGGTTACGTAACAATAACAATATACTGCTTAAAATAAACCTGGTTACTAGAACAGTTCTAAATCTACAAATCACTGACGCATCGTGCTGGTTTAAGATGGCTTGATATGATAGGCCCTATCCATGCATTTGTGATCGTGCTTTAAGTGTTAGGATACTTTTGGGGCCACTTTAATGCATCTTCTCTAAATCGCCGTGCATACGAAAGTCTGAGCAAGAGGACGAGAAGAGAGCGAGCATCTACTCTAAATATGGCCCTCCTGGTTTCACTTTGATCAATCAAAGGTGTTCAAACATTTAACTTTTGTTGTGCAATGGTAAAGATCGCTATTAAAAAATGTGTTGGCTGGCCGATAGAGGGCGCCGTCCTACCGGCACCAAGCAATAATTATTAAAAATTATAAGAACTGAAATTATATATGTTATGGGCTTTCCCTGTATATGTCATCTCTGCCTGTCCGCATGTCTCAAGACAAGCAGTAAAGAAGTCATCCACACAAACAAGGTCTAGATTTGTCAGCTTACATCGCATTAAGGTATCCATTTGATCTCTTTTTGCTGAAACTTTAGCTGTTTATCGTTACATTTTCCACCAGCCGCCACAGACTTTCTTACATCATTTCTCAGAGTGGATCGATGCAGTGGAAGGTGTGGTTTCTATTGCTTTGCCGTATATCCAGCCTGCAGTCTCTCACTGCAAATACTAATGTCACTGTATCCTTCTCACAACCAGATCACTGAGTTACAACTCAATACACACAGAACGCCCAGCTTCATTACATTATAGATAGGCTTCTCCATAACAGGCTTTCTCTGACACCCAGTCTGAATTATTCAGACGCTCAGCTGGGTGGGTTGAAAGAAACTCCTGCATTCATTTCAAAGCTCTTGCTGACAAAAGGCCCATTTACACCTGACTGAAACCTTCATGCTCTTGGGATATAAGGAAAACGAACCAGTCAGTCAAATGGTTACACATGTCTTTCACTTAAATCATTTATTTATGATAATTATACTAATTATGATTGTAATTCACATTACCATTTTTATTTATTTATCTAATTTGTATTAATTTGTAAAGCTTTTTTAATTGTTCTGTATTCTCATATATTTCTTATATTGTGTATTTTGTACTGTACAGTTATTTATTTTAATTTTATATTTTTACTCTCTTAGTTAAATTTACTCTACTTTATTTTTCATATTTACTCCCTATTCGTAGTCTCTTATTTTAAGGTCTGAGCAGTTGTCTAAGCATTTCACTGCTTATCGTACCGTGTATGACTGTGTATGTGACAAATAAAATAAAAAATAATTTAATTTTAATGTACAAAACTGGTTTTGTCTTTAATCACATTTATAGTTTAACGGAGTATACAATATACCATGTGTGTATTCACTAAAAGCAATGTAAATATAAATGTTTTAATCATTTTTACATTTTGCTTTTGATGGGCCTAGAAATAATAATAGTAATAATAATTAAAAAATCCAAAATTGCTGTCTATCTATCTATAGCTCTAGCGTAATTCCTCACCTCTGTGTCATGTTATGTTATTTACTTATTTATAGTTTTTTGTTTGTTTATTTCACTTTCGCCTTTGTATTAATATTTGATATAATTTTAAGTAACAATAGTTTGCTCTATTCTGTTCACAGATAGTGATAATAATAATAATAATAATAATAATAATAATAAAAAAAAAATCATCTGACCAATAAAAACGCGACGCTCTTCTGTCATTCCGACCAATGAGAGAGCTCGTGCCGCTCGCTCGTGTCCAAC
>JAUMHQ010000048.1:18442426-18452983 GCA_032361165.1 Enteromius paludinosus
GAATCATCTCTTTACTGCATGACATGGATAAGCTGCCAAACGTTTGCTCGGTCAAGCATGACACGGCTTATCTGCCAAGCAAGTGTCTTTTGTTTGACTTTCAACCGTCTTGCTTTGATACAACCAAGGGCAAGCTCTGAGACCAGTTTTCCTCCAGGTCTGTTGTCACTTCCAGATGGTTTCTCATTGCTGCTCTGCTATTATGTAACACAGAAATATCCGGTTCTTTCCAGCGAGCAGCATTAAACCAGGCCCCCTACCAAGCTCCACTGTTCTTCCTTCAGTCCTACTTTCCTCAGTCCTGAATAAAACTACACCACAACCAACCACTCCACATAACTCTAAATCAAAGTAATCTTCTCTGTCTGCTACCAGGGAGCTCTTCTTCTCCCCTGCAGTCCAGATCTAGTCGTTTACTACGAGATGAGCAAAAAGTGGGTCAAGCGTGCAATTGGATATTTTGATGCTATCGTGTTAACATGCGTTGCGTTGCGCTATGAGTTGTGAGGGGAAGCAAGAACAGGGCCATGGGGCCCCAGTATAGACATTGTCCTGAACACAACAGAAGTTCCTACCATCAATGAACAGCTTGAACAGCAAGAATCAGTCATTCATGTGCTCAGCTGTTCTCATGTCAACTCTCTTCCAGATCTGGAGTGAGCAAACAGCAACACGTTTCTTAGGGGAACACAACACATTTGCAAGAGAATGATGTCAAGGAAAACTATTTTATCCTATTTTGTGTTTTCAGTTGTGATTATGAAACATGCCCAATCGTGCAGACATCATTTTTGGCCAAAGGTAACATACGAAGCTTGCTCTCATTATTCCCAGCCTATAATTGGATCAATCACTATGGCAGGTGTTAGCCATACTGAATGTGTCACGTCTAACACAATAATCCCAAACGCACCACATACATACAATGCAGGCGAGCAGTGAGAGTGTTACTTAATCCCATTGAAAACGTTTGGGAAATTCATAGCTGATGAATGAATCTCAGCTTCGGGAGGAATTTCAGGAGGCTTTGTGAGGAATTAAGCATGGTACATGCACAAAGCTTATTGAGTAATGCCTAGGAGGATCAAAAACAGCGGTGAACCAATGGAAAATGAATAACTGACTACACTGTAGTCCAAGTGTGCTTTATTTCCTGTCAGTTACTTGTTTTTATAAGCGTTTGCATATAACGTTCTCCTCATATTTTGAGGGTTTAATCCAACTTGTAGGGTCATTATTGTGCGAATACTCCCTCTGGCTATTACTGTGTGATGTGTCGTATTACCTTCTCGAGGAGAGATGGTGGGAAATCTTGTATCAGAGGGTCTCGCTGCTCTGCTGCTCATTCGGCCCTTGTACACCTGTCCATCCAAACCTAAGATGTTCACCTCTGCTGCCTGATGAAACACAGCTCATGGTTCACACGTACTCCCCCGTTTAAGACATTTTCAAAGGATTCTGTGGCAGACCTGCGTGGGCGGTCCAGCGGACATGGGCCGACTCTCTTCTTCGCTCTGGATCAGATGGGTGATGTGCTGAAGGCGGGTGTAGCGGCGGATGGGGTTGGTGAGGGTGTGGCTGCCCCCACAGTTACGGGACAGGTAACTGTAATCAGCCATTTCTGGGATCCTCTCACTGCACAACAGACAATAAAACTCAGCGCTTTCTCAAGAAGTTTGTAACCAGGCTGTTTTGGTCACCACTGACTTCCATAGTTGGGGAAGTGACCCAAAACTGCCTAGTTACAAACCTTTTCAGGTTTCAGCAGAACAAAGAAATTCATACAGGTTGGAGGACAAAATATTCATTCACTTCTTCACTTTAATTTCACTTTTAAACTCGGTAATTAGTTACTCACCCTTGCGTCAAATAAAGTCAGTATTTTCTTTTTTATTTACGCATAAAAAGTATTCTCGTAGCTAATGATGTCTTTACTTTTCTGGGCCTTGAAAATATACTAATTTAACTTTTGAAGAAGAATGAAGGTCTTTCGGGTTTGAAACTGCATGAGGGCGAGTAATCAATGACAAAATTGTCCTTTTGTTTGAACTATCTTTTAAAAAAGATTCCAAAAAGGGGTTTTCTGTTTCCCCAGAGAACATTCCAGTGATTGGTTCTTAAAAGAACCTTTTTTCTTAATGTGAAGAACATTTAAGAACCTTTAGTGCAATGGAAAGCTCTTTATAAAGTACATGAACAGAAATTTTTAAAATATGCATCAGTCTCTAGATATCTGTGGTTGGTCTGTAAAACTGATATCTGCTAAGAAAGCTTTACTCTGTGTGTCTTGAGTCTAACTCACTGCTTGCTCATGGTCCGACTGCTGCTCTTCTTTGCTGAACCCAGGTTGGGCCGGTTGCGAGTTGGTGAAATTTCTGGTAAACCCTGGCTGCATGGGAGCTTTGGGGTCCTTGATTTGGGACACTGACCGGCCTCTTGACCTATCTGCCTGCTTATTAAAAAATAGCTATGCTCATCCTGCACCGAGCGTCTGTCAAAACAAGCCAAGTCAAATAACCTCAGTGATATCAGCGATCAACTTATTAAGACCTTAATCGCCAATTAAAAGTCGACTAGTCTCGTAGTCTGCGCTCTTATTTTTAGTTTCTGTGAATGTTATTGCTAGAATAAGTGTGCATGTGTGATTCCATCAAAAAAAATTGCCACCTGTTTTGATATTTTGTTATATTACACAAAGAGCGTGTTTGGCTGTATCCAAATACTTAACTGTTAGTTCCTCAAACAACGTCCTAAGTAAAGCAAAAAGTTGTACGTAAAGAGCAGCGAGGTTCATGTATCTGCATTAGTTTGGGTTGTGTTTCCCTCTGCTGGACAAGCACAGTGAAAGTGTGTCTCACCTCCTGTAGTGCTGTCGCACCTGCTCCAGCTCATACACAGTGTAGGGCCGGCTGGACTTGTGAGAGGGCAGTCCTGGAGCAGAGGGCAGAGTCACCAAGTTCCTGTGAAAAAACATTAAAGATCGTTGAAGATGTAACTGGAGTGTTTCCAACACCAGTGTAAGGATGTCTAATGGGAGCATAGGGGAGAGCAGGGCAATAGTTTGAATATTTCCACACAGGCTGGCAAAACAAAAATGATGGTATTTACTGGTTATCAGCACTATATAGATAATTAAAAAGAGGTATCACTGAACATTTATTTGAGCATAGTAAGAGTACATTTCTGAGTGAATAAAGACTGACAGCCAATGTGTAACGTTCAGACATTATTATTTCAAGACATATAATGCATTGTGGCTTGTTTATGTGGTCCGTCCTAAGCATAGTCGCAATGTGTTCATTGTTAAACTCCAAAATCAGATAATTTTTCATTTGTAAAAAAATGACATTATTTAATTTGTAAAAAGTTTGTAATTTTATTTTACTGACAAAATATATGTTTGTCTTGTATATTATTATTATTAGGATCAGATGACATTTGAAGCTGTCACATGGTCACGTTCACGTACCACGCCTAAGGGGCATGTTGTCACATTTCACTGTTTTTTTCACATGTTTTTTCAGGGTTAAATTGAAGAAAATGTATGCACTACAATTATGAAACAAAGTGAAATATTTGTACTAGACACATGTAAAATTACTGTGACTAAAAAAACTATATACTCTGAATCTCATGTGAATGTGTTTTTTACATGCTCTTTTGTTGTTTTATAGTTTTATTGTTATCACGCTGTTGTCATCTAGCCTCCTGCATTTTAATGACACAACACACTTACTAATATCTCAACCAAATTTTGCTTATACTGCTAATGAGAAAACATCTTTCATATAGACATCTTTCAAATGCACCCTTGGTTATCAAGCTAATTGAAAATAAAAAATAAAAAAATTTAACAAAATGTCAACTTAAATAAGGTAACTTAAAACTAATTGTTTTAGCTAGTTGACAAGATAAAATTTTTTACATTAATTTTTTCATTTATTTTATTTAGTTTTATTAAAAACGACTACTAAAATATAACTAAAAGTGAAAAATAGCATTGAAAACAGAAAATATAGAAATATACTAAATATTATTAAAACCAGTAGTAGTATTTCAGCTAAAGTCCCACATAAAATATCAAAATTAATTTTAATTAATCAACTGAAATATACATTATAGAGACGTCTGCATTCATGCCATTATCTGTATGAATAATTTAACATATTTATCTGAATCAATTTGAATGATGTATTAGTAAATGTTGATATTAATATTATCTATGATTAATGAGTGCTTATCTTAGTAGTCATATTAACTAATGCAGTGTCAACAAATGAAACCTTACTGTAAAGTGTTATCAAGTGTCATGTCAGTTGTCCTTTATTATAATTACGTACTGTCCTGGCGTCATCATATCCACGGGACGATCACAGGAGATGCAGTGAAACCGGGCCACTAATTGTCTGTGATACAGAGTAAGAAAGACACAAGGACAGTGAGGCTTGTTTCCATACAACTACCATCATGTTTGTCAAACAGAGGTTATTCAGATAATGCAACATTACAAAAACATACACAATGATGCAAATGCTTGGCAATCGCGTTCCCAGCATGCTTCAATTCAGCTCTGAATGCAACAACATATGTTTTGACACACTTGTGGCATTAGGGTTCAGTGTATGTTTGACTTTAGGTTTAAGGTCAAGCTTAGCGACTATCAGCATGAAGTCTGATAGACACTGTAGCAATGAGATACAATGAGAATGTCCAAATTCACCACCAATTCGCAAAAACACACAATACTGTTGTGTCGACTGGTGTCTGAAGTTGTGGAAACATTTAGTGGCCGTTTACACGACAATGTTTTTTAACGTAGTGGTTTTGAAAATGCCACCGTTATCATTTCCGTGTAAACACCCAATACAAGAATCTTTTTGATATTGCACCAGTGGAATATGCAGGTGTGCTCATCTAGTTAAACTTAGACAATATTTAAAAAATAGACATGAAATATATTGAAATTGTTTGTGCTGATTGACAGTATTATGTAATATATATATATATCAAATAATTAGATATGGTACATTCATTATAAAAAGTGAATCTGGTGCCTCACTTCCTGAGTCCAGCGGCGTCGTCTTGCTCGGGGATAGGAGGTGTCTGTAGATGCTTATAAATGTTCCTCCAGCGATCATCAAGCTGTTTCTTCAGAGGATCCAGCTCAATCCGGTTCAACTACAGTACAGGACACATGCACAAAAGTGGAAGTAAAGTGAGTTTGTGAGATTTGTAACAAACAGCAAGTTAAAATTGTTATTTAAAATGAAATAAAATACTAAATGAATTTGTATTGGGGTAACATGCTTAGCTCCAAACATATCTAAAAAAAATAGTCGCTATATTCATGGAAAAGATAGAAAAGTGGGAAATTTAAGTTATACGAGTCCATAAACATTTGAAATTATTTTTACACAATGGAGACTTTCAATGACTTTGAAGAAGGACTGCTCCGTGGTCTCTCACCTTGCAGTCCATCTCAGTGGAGATCTTCTCGATCACCTTGTTCCAGTCCTGCTCCTGAGCGCTGATCTTACTCAGCAGATCCTGTAACATGTTATTGAGCTGCTCTGTCATGCTGTCGAACTGCACACAGCTCACCTTGCTCTCCAGAGCCCGCTTGTCTGCTTTCTGAGGAGCATCGAGATGGCATCCACTAACCGAGAGTGACCGAGATGGTCCAATGTGGACCGCAAAGATTTGCTGACCTTGGATTGTTTATGAACTGAATAAAGAAACAACTCACAATCTCAATCTCCATTTCCACCACTTGCTTGTCAGCTTTTTTTTCATCCAGTTCCTCCACTATCTTGAACAGACACTGGAAAAACCACAAGCTAAGTAAACGATAGAGGTAAATGGTGTCTTGTTATTTTTACCAAACTGTTTACTCACGTCGATGTGTGTTTGTTTCTTGCTGTGTTCCTCCGTCAGGCGGTTGGATGTTCTGTGGAGTTTCTGACACTCAGCCTGCAGCTGCACAACGCCTGCCTCTAAGTCCTTCACCAGATCAGTGCTCTGCAGCAAAACAACATCACACACTCTCATAGAAGAGCATTTCAGTGATCTTTTGAAACTCGGGAGACTTCAACATCTCATCCTAGCTTTGTCTCAGATGTTTGCTAAAATGACTCAACCTCATCTGTCATGTACCTTGTTCCTGTGCTCCTGTCCCTGGTTTGTGAAGTGAGTGGTCTTGCCTTGAGGTTTGCTGTAAGACTGGGACAACTGACTGAGCTCCTGGTCCAGACCCTGACCTCCTGTCTGCTGCTGACCCTGACCTGTACTCTGAGCCTGATCCTGACCCGAGCTTTGAGCCTGTCCGTCTGCTTTGCTGAAGCTTACTGCCTTCTGCTGTCCACTTGGTGAGAGTAGAGAGGATGAGGAAGACCTCATATCCTCCATCATAGCCTGGTTTGTGAAGTGAGTGGTCTTGCCTTGAGGTTTGCTGTAAGACTGGGACAACTGACTGAGCTCCTGGTCCAGACCCTGACCTCCTGTCTGCTGCTGACCCTGACCTGTACTCTGAGCCTGATCCTGACCCGAGCTTTGAGCCTGTCCGTCTGCTTTGCTGAAGCTTACTGCCTTCTGCTGTCCACTTGGTGAGAGTAGAGAGGATGAGGAAGACCTCATATCCTCCATCATAGCCTGGTTTGTGAAGTGAGTGGTCTTGCCTTGAGGTTTGCTGTAAGACTGGGACAACTGACTGAGCTCCTGGTCCAGACCCTGACCTCCTGTCTGCTGCTGACCCTGACCTGTACTCTGAGCCTGATCCTGAGCCGAGCTTTGGGCCTGTCCGTCTGCTTTGCTGAAGCTTACTGCCTTCTGCTGTCCACTTGGTGAAAGTAGAGAGCATGAGGAAGACCTCATATCCTCCATCATAGCCCTGAGGCTGATTAACTACAGGTGAACCATAAAAAATGAAAAGAATGTTTATGAAAATTGGTGGTCAGATATATACACGAAAGGAACAAGCAAATAACCGAAAAGGTCAATCAATCTAGCCATGCCCTTATAAATGCACAAAAAAAAGATAATGTTACAATGTGGACCGCCGATTTATATATATATTACAATATAACATAATCATAATCATAACATATAATATTTGACAAATGACCCAGGCAAGTTGTGTCTGTCTGACCTGCTCTCGTATGTGTATGTCTTCACTGTATCTTCCTTCTGCTCTATCACGCATCTTCTCTCTGATCAGCTCCTGCACTTTCTCATCCAGCTTCAGTACTGCAACCCTGCATGAGTGTGTGCGTGTGCGTGTGACATACAGTAAAATTGCTTTATTTTCTGATTTATTTACTTCTTATAACGGAATAAGTGGGATAACTTCCTCCAGAAAACAGAGGCACAATTTGATTCTGACATAGTATCAGTCTATAATGTTATAGATGTGTTTGTACATCTTTCTTTTGATGCTGCATTTTCATTACTGTAACTTATGCAACATTAATTTAACACAATGACCAATTTTGACGACTAAATCCAAATGTTGCTTTTTCAAATCATGGTATGCGTTGTGTCCCATGTGTCTGAAGAGTGACTGGTAGACTTGAGATGAGCGGTACCTGATGTGAGCTGTCTGCAGGTTGAGCTGCTCTATCTGTGAGGAGTGTGTGTCCTGACCGCTGGCTGAACCAGTGCTCTGTCCTGCAGAGTCTGAACTCTCACACCCCTCTACCGTCCTCATGTCCATCAACACACTCTCCACGAATGACACCTACAGGAGTCACCTAGACTGTAACGTTCTGCTTATGCTCTTGCGTGTGTGCTTGACTGTGTGTTGGACCAACATAAAACTTCCCTGGAAACTAAATCTGATCAAAAGCCTAATTTTGGGAGAAAAGTGGTTTATGCATGGGATGGGTGCCTTTCAGAATTGAACTGAAAACTGGATTAGATGCAATTTTGGTGGAAAACGACAATTTGTAAATGAACTGGAAGCAGAATTAAAAATGTAAAAGAAAACTCAGAAATTCATCATGCTTTTTGAGTGCAACAGTTGTGTTCCGGTTGGGAAAGTTTTGAAGTTGTTAATAAATATATAGCCCGGCACTGGTTGCTTAGTCACTGGCATGAGTCAGTTTGACTGACACAAATGACACACTTCACTTATAAGAACAATATAAGTGTAGGTAAGGCGCTGTTTAGATAATTACAGATGCTGTAAAGATAAAAGCTTCTCAAGGGATTGTAAAATCTGATACAATAAAATAAAATGAAAAGACAGGTTTAAAGGACCGTTTAGGGTGTAGTAGTTATTACACTGATTTTAAAAGGCTTCTGGCATACCTTCTCTTTATCTGCTAGCAGACTGTCCACAAGAGTCCTCAGATGATTCAGCTGCTCTGGGACGTGGCCAGGTATCTGCCTCTCTTCTACAGAAATCAGAGAACATATCAAGCAAAAACAGACTTAAACACATACACAAGCTTAATAGTAACTACTGTGAATAAAAATAGCATTTTAAAAGTAAATACAATAAAAAAAACCTTAATGGACTGGATAGACTGAAAATAATATGCTTTAAATTTTTCTTATAACTTTATCATCTAATATTGAATCACACACTACAGTTACATTTTTATCAAATATTTTACATGCGCTTTAGCATATTAGTCAACACATCAAAAAAAGTATTCTTATTTAAAGCATGGCAAAAGATTATTAAAAATTAAGAGTATATATTTTAAGTGGGCTCTAATAACAGATATAATGCATTGTACCCATGGCATTGAGAAGACTGCGCAGATGCTGAAGCTGGGTCTGATCAGCCTTGTTGGCCTCCAGCTGCCCCACACGGGCCTCCAGACTCTCGTGTCTGTCTCTCAGTCCGCCCACCTCCATCAGAGCCTCTACTGTCTCCGGGTATCGCTCAGCCCCACTGCTGACCCGGGACAGCCGACGGCCCGTCACAGTGCACAGAGCCCCATCAGACAGTGACGGCTGGGGAGGAGAAACCCTCTGAGAGAGATCTACACCAGCTGTGCCCCTTGTACCCGCTCTGTCCTCTTTAAACGGGATACCCGGGTTCAAAGGGTGCACAGGTGCAATGTTTTTAGCGGCGGAGAGGGTGTCCTGCAACCCCTGGGAATGCAAAAGGGAATGCCATTTACACAGAGCATGCCATGAATGAGAATCAGAGTGTTCTTCAGTGTATATTGTGCTTTGCATGACACACAGAGACGAGTGTCTTTGTTTTTGGCCCCGGTTTGTGTTCGTAGATGTTGGTTATGCATTTACATTTAGCAAATCATTCATTCTGGTCAATGTTTGCCTCAGCTGCAGCTGCCGCCTGCTCTAACCAAACAGCGACTGTGATAAGAACCTGTGAGATTTAGGGTGGCTGTGAAAGGTTATTGGCTTCTGAAAGCTGCAAGACAAACTAAATTGACTTTGAGCTGTGTATTGAGTGATTACAGCTGGACGTGCCTCCTGAATCTTCTGCCTCTCGTTGATCAGCGCGGCCTGCATCACTTCCCATGTGACACACTGCGTGAGCTCCTCTGGGATAGGGTACTGGGCCATCTTGTCCTTCAGCTCTTTCTGAGAGAGACATAATACATTTGTGTGTTTTCTAAGTAAACCACACCAAACAAGCATTTTCCGATATCAGGTAAAAGCAGCAAAGTCTCTCCATCCACTAAAAGTCCAAATTGGGAACATTTTAAAGTGATAGTTCACCTAATATGAAACATTATGTCACGTTTTACTCATCAACGGCATTCAGATCAGTTTGACTTTATTTCTTCTGTGCAACATGAAAAGAGAAAATCAGCAGAATTAGTTAATTAGAATTAGCAGCTTAGTTGAAGTTTATTTTGTTTTGATAAAAATACCATTTGAGTTGACCAGAAAGGGCAAAATGTATATATTAAAATAGACAATAAAAAAAAGGAATATTTTAATTGGGTTGGAAACTTTTTTTATTAAAGAAATTAAAGGAATAGTTAAAACTAGATAAACAATTTTGTTTAGACAAACTTTAAGTTGGCTTGAGAAAGCCCGAGATAGAAGTTTGAAAAAGTTTGAAAAGTTTAAGAAGTTTTAAAAACAAGTTTAAGTTTGAAAGAGTTAGAAAAAGTCAGATAGATAGATAGAAATAGTCAGATAGATAGATAAAATGTTTCTAGCATGATTAGCAAATTACTAGCATGTTGTTAGCATGACTAGCAAGTTAATATCATGTTTCTAGCATGATTTACAAGTTACTAGCATGTTGTTAGCATGACTAGCAAGTTAATAGCATTTTGATAGGATTATTAGCCTGTTACTAGCATGTTGCTAGCATGATTAACATTCTGCTAGCATGTTTCTAGCATGACTAGCAAGTAACTAGCATGTTGATAGCATGATAAGCCAGTATCATGTTGTAGGCATGACTAGCAAGTTAATGGCATTTTGCTAGGATGATTAGCAAGTTACTAGCATGTTGCTAACATGTTTCTATTAGGATTAGCATGTTACTAGTGTAACGGAGGCCAGCAAGTACGTGCTGTGCAGGTAAACCTCACTCCCCTGATCTCAAAAAGAGGCGCTCTAGCG
>JAUMHQ010000048.1:18506109-18521060 GCA_032361165.1 Enteromius paludinosus
TAAATCACATACGCCAGAGGAAAACAGATCTACACGCAAAGAAACGGGAGCCGCGAGCTCATTTCAAAACCGCGTGCCCGTGATATGTCATCTGCGCACAATAAAAAGCACTCGTGTGCGCATTAAATGTCATCTGCGCGCAATTCAAGGTAGTCACGGTGTGTGTCGTGATGCACCCTTATCACACCGTGACACAGGATCGTGGATCTGAGTGTAGCGATTTCGGTTTTATATCGTGTATCGTTACAGACGTACTATTTACATTGATAAATGTTAGATAAATTAATAATAATATGAAGGTTTAATTAGCTTCTTAATTGTACTTCCCTTTTTATCTTACACTTTTAAAAAAATAAAAGTCCTTAAACGTTCTTCAGAGTGATGCCATAGAAGAACCATCTTTGGTTCCACAAAGAACCGTTCAGCCAAAGTTTCTTTAAAGAAACATCTCTTTCTTACCTTTTTATAATCTTGAGAAAAGTATCTTTATGGAAGCATTGAGACAAAAAGGTTATTTGATACACCATGAGACCAAGTTGTGTTGGCACAAAAAACTCTCGGGCTAAATGTACACCTTCACACCTGGAACAAACTTAGTCCTAAATATACTTTGCACCTTGCAGGTGACCTTTTCACATGTTTGGGAAGGCGCTTGTAATTATCCATCAGAACACAGGGGACTTTGTCTTTTGAAGTTTATGTCTCTGGTTGGGCAGGTGTCTGTAGTTATCTCGGGTTGGCCTATGCCTCATGGGAAAGAGTAATGAAGCCAATCTTGCATCTTGAATCAAGATCATATTTTTTTTTTTGTTGTTTTCTGATTTGCTGCTAAAGAAACATTTCTTATTGTCATCAGTGTTAAAAACAGCTGAGTTGCTTAATATTCTGTGATATTTTTTTTTTTCAAGGATTGTTAAGCCTGGCTTCTGCGACTATAAAGCTCATAGGAGCTTAGTCTGGCAAAGCTACCTTACTACCCGCCTTCTGGGAGGCGGGCTTAACCTGTGTCCATCAGATGCCTCTGTATACTACTGGACGAAACTTCTCATCAGCTCGTTTCTCATTGGTTCCCACTTTCTTGGGAACGGAAATGCTCTAAAACAGCAGCTTTGCCAGACTAACCTTGCTTGCAAAATAGAATGTAGCGTCACAGGAAGTATGGGCGGGCCCAGGCTACAGTTTATTAGAATTCTTTTGGAACCTTGTAAATATCTTTAAAGGAATAGTTCACCCAAAAACGAAAATCACCCCATATTTTACTCACCCCAAGCCATCCTAGGTCCATATGACTTTCTTCTTTCAGACTAAAACAATGTGAGTTGAAAAAAAATTATCCAAGCTTTGGTCATGCTGGTGGATAGTGGCCATTATTGTGAAGCTCTGTAAATTGTATATATCTGTTGTAAAACTAACCAATACGCCTTCGGGAGTAAACACATCTTGTGAAGCAGTCAGAGGTCAAAAAATGGGGTCATTTTCATTTTTTTGGTAAACTATTCCTTTAATTCCTTTTTTATGAGTCTGCTGCCTGCATGATAAATAAAACTACAATTTTCATCAAAAAATCGTACTGACAGAGGAAATGCTGCATGCACAACAAGGTTTAGGATGACATTTCACTCTGGGTGGAGACACTCAGTTGAAGCAGCAATAACAGAAACCAAAAAACAAAATGGGCCTGTCAGTCAAAGAAAAAGATTGTTTGCCATCATGTTGCATCTAGTTGAATAACATGTATGCCAACAAACATCCCAGAACTAAAAACAACAGGACTTAAAGGATCAAATGTCTGGGATAAAAATCTGAAATAATAATAAAGGATTACACCACAGATTTAACACAGAGCATTATCACACACAAACAAATTACTGTACAATCCTGTCCAACTTCAATCCTCCATCTGTTATCGGGACAGTGGAAAGAAAAAAGGTCAGGGAGCAAAACAAGTCAGCAGTAGGCATATATCAGACGTGCTCCTGACTCACCATGAGATCTTTCCACAGCCTTTCACTAGATATAAACACTGAGATCTAAAATAGGTCATGATAAGAACAGCACATGATAAGAAAACCCCATGTGCTGGGGTCTCTCTATACCCAATAATCTGTATGACCACCATCTGGGTCTTCATCGTGATTTATGAGAGTCTGAAGTGGTGTGAAAGCCAACCTGCGCTGGCAGATGTCAAGCAACGGATGCGATAGAGGGTGTTGTTTTTGTTGCTCAGCCTTGATGAGCACGTGTACGAAGGTGATGAATTAGTAAAGCTGCAAGTGCGAACAAAGGATGGTGGGTAATCTCACAGGCTGCGGCGCAGCCCCTCAGGGACTGAGACAAAGCGGCAGGGACCTGGGGCGGAGGCATGCTGGGAAGGCTAGTCAGCTGGCTGGGTCTTCTGCAGCCTGTAGGATGAGGGCCACAAAAGCCTGCCGCGTGTTAATGACTGTATGAAAGCGTTTATGACCCTTAGCGCACTAAAGATGACATTATGGCGCAATTACTCAGCCTGCGTGCCACTCACACAATGGGCCAGGCGTTGATTCTGGCCCGAAAAGACAAAAGATGAGGTTATAGACGAGATCGAGTCAGTCTCTTGAAGTGGCTGCGCTATCTGTGCGTGTTTGCACACACTTGGGTAAAGAATAGCTGAGGTGGTGCTGGGTTATCAAACTGACCTTTCGTCGGCCTTGGAAATCAAACCCTGAAGCTTAAGTCCAAACAAAAGCACAAGGGAGAAGGCTTTGTGACCAGGTGTTCAAACGGCATGTTCATGGATGTGTGTTAGAATGATTTCTGGTGGATTATGTGACACTGAAGAATGGAGTAAAAATTCAGCATCATAGGAATAAATTACATTTCACAATATTTTCACATAGAAAACAGTTTAAGATGTAGATATATGTATGGGTAGTTCACAAAAAAACATTGGACTGTGTCCTATGGTGTGACATTGCAAAAAGGATACACAACACAAATAACATAAGAAAAAGTCCTGAATTTTTTTACATTTTTTCCTATCAAAATGCATGCGATAGATGTGAAAACACAGTCAATCGAGCCTGATTTGAATATGACAGACATCTTAAAAGTGATTGATGAGCAAATGCTATCCTATAGCAGCTAATGAACCAGAGCAATATCCGTAATTATAATCAAGAACTGTGTAAATGCATCAACAACAGCCGAAGTATCATTTAGAGTCCTTATTGTTTGAGATTTGAGTTGCTGAATGTTTGAACTTCTTAGGTTTCATGCTTTTGGCACTCAGTTCTTCTCCGCACAAAGCACATTGTGGTCGACACAAAGCATGTTTATCCTCGTTCCAGAGAATATAGTGCCATTGTGATGCATTTAATTCACTGCATAATCCAAAAATAGCCATTAGCTCATGGTTGTTTAATATATAAACCTTTAAAAAAAGTCTTTTTAATTTCCTCATAGTTTTTTATTACAAAATAAGATCTTGGTCATACCACCCATTGCTGCTAACCTCCAGTACCTTGGTGCATCCAGAATAGACAATTCACTAAGTGTTTTCCCTTGTTTAACCCTTGTGCACTGTGCAAATTTACTACCCTTTCGTTATGTTCGGGATGGAAACATCCACTACTGATGATCAACGGTATAGCACAGTACAGTTCCCCAACAGGGAAGACCACCACCAATCAAGAATGCATGGTTATATGATGTCGTGGCTTTGCAATCAAACAAGGTTGTTATAATGGAAGTCAACGGGGCAAAAACAGCCAATGTTGTTACTAATCTCTAATGTCCAAGACTGTGATAAAAGAAAAAAAAATATCCAGTCCACAATTTCCTTTTATATTGAAAATAAGTAATTTTGGGTGTGTTTTCCCCCAAAAAAAATTTCCCAAAATGTGTGTCAAAATACGATTTGTCACCAAAAATCATTCCATTTGCTGATACACAGAGAAAGTTATTTGAGGCTAAATTAAGACTCAAAATCACCCCGTAGTGGATGAAAGCATCCCCAACAGTACATAACGGTTTATACTCATTTCAGTCAATGTGGTTTTGATCATTCCCCGCCAGATGGGGCGCACGTTTGTATGGGTCTCAAAGAGCCGGTGGTGGTTTCTCAGATTGTAATGACGGCGCTGTACATCAGAATCACAGATGATTTCGTTTGATCCTCTGAAAGAGCCACTGTAGTGGTTTTCATTCATTAGTTAGTGGTTTAACTGCATGTTTATGGGATGCTCCTTAATATCGAGCATCCCCCACCACGACTAACGGCAGCAGGGGAAACTAATGAGATTTTCTCGTTTTGGAAGGGGGGCCACATATTGAAGGGGACGTGTAAAAACCTCTTTTGACAGACTGTGAAATTCTGTCTCTGTACGGCGGTTGTCTGTCGAGTCTGCCACTTGCCTGCTAAATGTTTAATTGGCTCGCCAAGGAGAAACATCTTGAGAGCTTGTCAGGTGCTGTACAGAAGATGAGAAAAATCCCTAAATGATGCGTCTATTATCACCTATCTGTGATCATTTTAACCAAACAGCCATTTAGATGCATGTCAACAATGGAAACATCTATATATACCATTCAAAAGTTAAAGTCGAGATTTTTTTCCCCTTGTGCTCACTTCGAGAAAAATACTGCAAAAACAGTAATATTATGAAATATTCAGTTTACAAATAACTGTTCTCTATAAAAACAGACATCTATTTTAATAATTAACTTGTTCCTGTGATGCAAAGCTGAATTATCATTATGCATCATTATGTCTTATCCTATATCCATATCCTAACAAACCATACATGATGTAAGAGATTAAAATATAAATCTCATAATTTTTAATAATTATTGTCTTCTCTGTCACTTTTGATCAATTTAATATGTCCTTTTTAATATGTTGCATTTTTTTTTAAATAGGTTAGATATATCACTTTCAAAAATGTATTTTTTCTGAGTTACCTCCACATGTGTCAATGTCCTGAAACATTATCATATCATATTGTGAGAACATCAGCGTTCAAGCTGAACATTTGAATGTCATCCTGTTTGTGTGTGTATTTGTCCCACACACTGTTTATTTTCTGTCGGGTCTTATCTCCTTATCCTGCATTTGTTGTGTCCATCAGACATGCAGATGCAGTCTTTGGTGGGTCACAGATAAGCTTTGAGATTACTGCAATTATTTTCTGCCTCTGAATGAGTATACAAACGTTATCTTCCTGACACAGATGACTTATGCTCAGAAGAGGCCTGAGGCTGAATAAACCAGAGAACAGTGTGTGCCTCAAGCCTTGCTTTGCTGTAGTTTAGCTTGTCTGTTTTTTTGGCTGCATTTAGGAATGGAAAGTTACTATAAGTATGCACAGCTCTTAAGTAAGACCCCAGCAGAGCTCCATAACACTGCAGTCCAATTAATGCCTGAGCCCTGCCGCATTCGAGCATGGCTATGCGTGACTGCGCCACGTTTCTTTTCCACACAGGAATGCAGGAGCAGAATCTGGTAGAACATGTGGAAAAAGGGTCAATGTTACCTCGGAGCACTGTATGCAGTGACTTAAGAGCCGCAGCTCCCTTGAGCTGGAGACTAATAGTATTTCACAGATATTTCTCTGGCACTCCTCCTTCTCTGAGCGTGCCAACCATTGTCCAGGCTGCGACATAACACTCTGAACTTTGAATGAGAGGGAAAAAGTGCACAAGAATAGGAGAGATGATGTCAGCTAGAGGGAATGTATGCCCCACAGCGCTCTCTGTGTCCTCTAATGGAGTTTGAATGAATGCGTTCAACAGGTATTGCAAGACGTTCTGTGTTGAGACAGCCATGGAACTGCAGAGGATGGGGCTGTGAACTTTACAACACAATACTAGTGCACTGCACTCAGCAGTATGTTCTAGGGGAGACCACCATTTTTTATCATTGACAGATGGCGGTATAATTAGCTGTAATATTCGATAGTGGCAATATTATGACTGTAGAGTAACTGCAAAAATCTACAAATACTAACTGAGCTATATATTCTGTTATTCTAAAGTTCAATCTGGGAATCAAATTGGATTGGTTGAGACTAGGGTTGGGCGATGTCGACCAATTTGGAATGGAATGATGTCTAATGTGAAACGTCACGATGGACGATGGCATCGTCGTCGCCATGGGTGCTAACTTAAACACCAAGCCCCGCCCCACGACTGACAAAACAGTGTTCGCGCGAGCTGGTGAGGGAGGATTGAGCACAGGAGTGATCGCGCATGAGTGCTTGAATTGCGCGCAGATGACACATCAAGCGCGCAAGGGTTTGATATGAGCTCGCGGAACTGTTTGTTCCCTTGTACTTCTGTTTTCCTCTCGCGGAAATGATTTACCGTGCTCGCCAGCTTCAGTGGTGCGCTCGCTTATTAATGCCATAGATTTGCCGTCATAGATTAAGTGTGTTTTTCGCGAGCTGGTTGCTGCTGCTGCAGCATCATTATGTCTATCGTCCATCGTCTACCGACCCAACCCTAGTTGAGACTGAGCATTCCAAGAGTTCTGATGTAATGTTCCAACAACGCTGTGTGCCCACCAAAGCGTTTTTAGTCAGGTGAAAACACTAGCAATTTGCTCAGCAATTCGAACTAATAAAGAAATAAATACTCTGAGACAAGTGATATTATGCCATGTTTTAATTACCATAATTCCCAGATGACAACACGTGACATTTTAGTTTAGGAGCATGTAAGGGCTTTGGCGTTGATAGTGTTGCCATAGAAACACATCATTTAAATAGAGTAGAATGTCTCATGTTGTCATTTCGGAATTGCGATGGTGTGAAGGCAGCTTAACTTCTCCACTGTTCTTCAGCTGTAGTACAGTCGTTAATCCCGCCCCTCCTTCAATGTGATTGGTTAGCTGATTGAAAAGTGACAGTGATGAGCTGAGCGTTTTATCTAATTTTGAACATTCTGCAACTCTCAGCACCGAGAAAAACACCTGAATGCTCAGTGCAAAAAAGACTTCTGGCGTTTAAAAAAAACCGCGGCACTCCCATTTAGAACAATTAAAAAAAAAAGTGCCAACCTCGGGAAAAAAACGCTTTGATGAACACATCGCCTTATTCTGCTGTCCCAAGTCGCTGTGTCCTAAATAGTATTTGAAAAATAGAATTAGTATGTCCCAAATCATATTATGCTGAAGAGATTGACAAAGATTCCTGGATGGTCTACTACTTGAGATTAAATTTCGAAGTGCAGATTAATGCACACTCTAATTGCCCACAACACACTGCATGGTGGACTAGGACTGGATTAGAACTACAATCTACTACAAAGATGATGGATATGCGAGACAGACGGACAGGCAGAGAAAGGGGTTTAAGTCATCAATAACATGCCTAATCTGGTTTAAACATATGTGCGTTATTTTTGGTCTGCAGAAACATTGTAAACTTTTATAAAAATACAATTAGTCATGAAACTTTAAATACATCATTCAAACATTTTGCTCGCAAAACTACTTCTGGGCATAGTATAAGTAGGCAAATTGGGATGTAGCATGAGACTTTTCGCAATAGTTGGTGGCAACCAGTGACCTTTATGACACCTACCGGTCTTTATGAGAGAGTCATTGAATCATTTACTCAACCTAGTCATTCTATGTTTAAGCCATGCTAATAATCAAGCAACATCCCTCTTGTGATATTGTTTAATTACTTTAACAGTAGCTGTTTTCAAAAACTTTCCCCATTGAATAGTGTTCTTGCATGACACTATATAACAAATCTTTTTGTAAAATCGTATTTATATTTTTACAGATGAGTGAAATGAATTACTAATTACTCAATTACTGATTAAGTATCAGAAATTATTATTTTTGTCTAGTTTTTTAAAAGTCATTCAACATTGTTTTTCTACTTGCATGCAAAATCGCATTCTAATATTTATGATAGCTTTATAAAATATGAAATTTAAAAAATTTCCAACCATTTGTGTGTTGCTCAGTATAAAATTATAGTTTGAAATGCTGTCTAATGTAGTATATATTTTTTCAGCAAACATATATGTAAACCCCTTCAAACAAGCTCTGTATGTTTGACCTGATAACCTAAAAGAGTTCCCTCCAGCATAGAGCTGACCTCAAAGCTAATAGATGTGGACTTAAAGCCACTAAACACTAATTTTGTTTTTATGGGCTCTTTAAAGTGTCTTAACGGGAGAAATGGAAATGCTCAAGCTCTTTTCAAATGATGATGAACGGACGTGAGCCTGAGAACAGCCCTAGGCATCGCTGGTGCTGTTATTCTGCCACCTTATCTCCTACAGCGTCTGCGTATCTCAGACGGATACGGTCAATCACATGCCAGCAGCACGTGATCTCAATGAAATAGAGTGGGAGTGGATTCTGGGGAAACCGATGAAGGTTTGGGATAGGAGAAAAAGGGCTTTACCGAACAAAGCATGGGGTGTGAATTTCCTTTTTGGTCCTGAGAGCAAAACACTTAGCATGTTTCTGTGTGTGTGTGTGGTGTTGAATAACAGCTGATGTATGCATTCTAAAAAAAAAATTGGCCAAGAAAGTATTGCAAAAGTATTTTAAGCCAAAGAAACTACTAAATAAAAAAAGCTATTTATTTCAATAAATTAGAAGTTTAAATGTACAGATGTATTATAAAGCATTAATGTTTGCCTACAAAACCAACACATTCTCACTCCCAAGTCGCTTGGTCAAGACCCTTTTGTGTTGCTTTTTGATGATTAAGATGCCCCTTTTTAGTCACTTTTCGACGCGAAGGGTGCTCAGTTGTTTTAAATACGAAACCCTTTCATGCTTTCATGTTGCTGCTAAATGACTAAAATGTATATTATAAGTAGAGTATCTTAACAGCTTTTTTGTGTTGCGCTCAATGGAAACAAGGATTTTTAATGGAGCGAAAAACGTCATTACACCCTTGTTGAGGACACTTAACGACAGATTACTTCTGGAGGACTAAACCAGTAATACGTATACTGTTAGTCAAGTTGGATAAAAGTGTTAGCTTAATGACTACTGGCAAAGCATGCTTAGTAAACCACCTCCACATCATGATGTGCAACACTGTCAGCAGTTCTTGGTCTCTTCCTACATCATAATCATCATCAGCGCGGCCACCTGTGCTGAAATGACAAAATGAATGTTCTGCTGAGTCAACAGTCAGTTAATGCTGGATTGAGAGAAGCCACACAGAAACAGGCCTGCTGTAGTTTCACTGACGCTCAACACTGGAGCTTTGACTATTTGCCTTGGCCATGTGTATCACACACCCACATTAAAAGCACGGGTCATTTGCATGTTACATAGCCTCTACTATCTTCTTGTTTTGCATTCCACTTTATTAACCCTATTAGGGTTTCAAAGGAGTGGCTGTAAGTGAAGTTTTAAAACTTTCAACTGCTGGGAGAAATTTGAGGGATTTGATTGCACAGAGTTATTGACACAAGCCAATTGAAGATAAATCATTTCACTTCAATGCTTTATAGTCAAGATCAGTTGTTTTCTGTATACAAACGCAAAACATGTTGTGGATTGAAGATCAATTACTTAATAACTTAATCAGTAACTATTTTCAGGTTATTCTCACATGCCATCAACGTAATATTCCTTATGTGCTGGTTGTAGTGGAAAAATCCTTGGCTGAAACAGATGTTTCCCTCCTGTTGAATAATCTTCCTCTCTCCTGTTGTTGTTTTTTGAGACATAATAGGAAGCTGCAGGAGGAAATTACCACTTGTTTTAATCCTAGTTGAAATGCATTCCCCTCGTGGGCACTGGCACAACCTTGCACCTGTGAGCTAGATGGTGGTTTATGCCATTGCAAATATTAATGAAAGCAAAGTTCTGTCTTCAACATTGTTATCCCAAGTGTTTGTTCGGAAACGGCGCTGTAACTCTTTCACGTAATTTAAAATGACAGCCTCTTATTTTGCTCCGTCTTGACAGGCTGCACTTAAAGCTATGGTTTGTTTTATTACTAGCTTCATAACCTGTTTGCACTTTACTCATCAAATTGTAGTTTTTGAGCTCTTGCACACATATAATTAAATAACCTCTTGTCATAAAGCAGTTAAGAAGGTTTTTTTTCCTCGTTTGGAATGGCAAGAATATTTCCTTGGCTATTTTTTCATCATGTGTTATGGGTCTACTGTTCTGAAACGTGCAGAAACACCTCATCATCGTCTCCAGACAAAACCTGTTAAGTATTTTCCACATTTTCCATGCTGTTTTTTTGGGGATTTAACTATTGTACACTCTGTTAAATGAACTGACAGCGGTTTAAGTCGTTTATTCATTTTTAATCTACTTGCCAATTTTCTGAAAAAGTAACGCACAAATCCAGTAGCTGGTTTAAAGGGATAGTTCGCCCCAAAATAAAAAAAATCCCATAAGACCTCTGTTCATCTTCGGAAAATACAAATATATTTTTCATGATATGCGAGAGCTTTCTGGCCCTGGATAGACAGCAAGGGTACTACGTTCAAGACCCAGAAAGGTATTAAGAAAATCATTAAAGTAGTCCATGTGACAGTAAGAAAGTACAAAAAGGACTCTCAAGACTTCATAAAATTGTGGTTGAACCACTGATGTCACATGGACTACTTTTAATGATTTTCTTAATACCGTTCTGGGTCTTGAATGTAGTACCCTTGCTGTCTATGCAGAGCCAGAAATATCATACTTTGTCTTCTGAAGACAAACAAAGGTCTTACGAGTTTGGAACAACATAAGAGGGAGTAATTAATGACAGAATGGTTATTTTTGGGTGAACTATGCTTTTAAGAATGGTCACAGGTCATACTGATTTGATACTGTGTTAGCACACAAGCACAAGAGCACAAAAATGAGGCTTGTTTGAGAAACAGATGGAAATTAAGTTTCCTTCCAGTTGAGCAGTCTTATTCTCAATTCAGCAATCTCCATTCTGTCATGTTGTTCTATACCCATAATTCTTGATGTCACGTTCAAAACACCCGAGGATATTCTTAATTTCATCGACAAATCTGATTCCACTAAATCGTTTCTCAAAAAGTTAGAGCACATCAAATACGGTAAACATAAGTTTCAGCATGCTTGTTTGACATGCAAGAACCAATATGGTTGGTTTTCACAAATGCTATGCGAATAAGTTTCCACAAGAGCCATTGAGGTTTTTTTTGCACGTCAAGTAAGTACAGTTAAGCTGCTGTTGACCATATTCAATATAGTTGGGGTTTGGAATGACAGGAGGGTGAGTAATTGATGACAGATATTTCATTTAAGGGTAAATTATCCCTTTAATTGAAAAATAAATACTTAATATTTAAATATATACTGTAGTCTGCATGTGCTCCATGCTGGTCTGTTCTTGACTACGCATATTCAAGAATATTGTTAATATTCAATATAAAATATGTGGCTGAAGTGTCCTTAGTCAGAACAGACTTTATTGGTAGGTGAACAATCAAATTAGTAGTCTTAACTATGTACTTTAAATTAATGATTTGGTACAATGCACTTAATGTGTACATATGCGCCGTTACGTTGTAGTTATATATTTTAAAATACATATATGTAATAAAATAGATTTATAATTACACTTTTGACGCATTCCTTACACCTTAACCCAGACCCCCAAACCTGTCTCTAACCTTACCCATATCCCACCTTAATTGCACTAGAAGTGTTTTGCAATATAACATGACCACAATAAGTACATTGTAATTATTTTTTAACATAAGTTAGGGTTGGGTCAATAGACGATGCCATCATCCATCGCCGATGGCCGATAGACATCACGATGCTGAGCTGGCATCGCAATCCTCCACCCCGCTGCCGCAGCAGCAGCATCCAGCTCGCGAAAAACACACTTAATCTATGGTGGCAAATCTATGCCATTTATAAGCGAGTGCACCACTGATGCTGGCGAGTGCGGTAAAACATTTCCGTGAGAGGAAAACAGATGTACAAAGAAATGGGGTTTGCGAGCTCATTTCAAGCGATCATCCGTGCGCTCAATCTTCTTTCACCTGCTCATGTGAACACTGTTTTTGTCATTTTTGCCAGTCTTGGGGCGTGGCTTGGTGTTTTAGTTACACCTAAACAACCCCCCCCCAACAACCGCCACCTACGACGACGATGCCATCGTCGCTGCAACCTGTTCGGATGTTATCACTCGATTGAATGGGCCGTTATCAGTCGTTATAAGCCCATTAATATGGGTCAGTAGTACTGGTAGGCTTAGAAGGCTGTTATCATCCATAGAACTACTGGGCACATCAATCGAACATTTTTTTTCCCTAACACTGTACGACAATAATACTGTTTTTCTATCATGGTAAAGGGTAGGTGTTAGGGTTGGGGTAGGTGTAGACGTTAAATAAACACAAATTTAATTGCTAGAATAATTCATTTCATTTCAAGTTTTACCAGTAGGTGCAGCAGGCCCCTACTTACCCAATGGGCTGATAACGGCCCATTCAAATCGCGTGATCATCCGATCATCCGAATCGGCTGGTCCATCGCGATGTTTGACCATAGACATCGTACAATGCCAAATTGGTCGACATCGCCCAACCCTAACATAAGTATATAGTAGATAAGGCCACCTAATATTAAGTGTGACCAACACAATTAATGCAAACTTAAGGGGCAGGGAATGTGTAGAACTTTTTGAATGAGAGCCATTCTAGTTCTTTGAAAATGAAAGCATGTACATATTCTCAGGGGACCTGCCCATCAGTGAATTTATAGTTGTTTAACCAGAAAAAAAGTGTTTTGCTCTCTTGTGAGTCTCGGGGGCCTCCCCTCTGCTCTCCCAGGCGGTCGGCCCCACAGCTGCCGGACCCCGTCATTTGGCACAGAGATGAAAGCATGTCTCGCGCTCCGCTCTGTGCTCTGTGACACAGCCTGACCGCAACGCAGTCACAGACGTGTCCATTAACTGCACCGCTGGCCCTGTGACGGCACGACTCCGCTGACAAGACAGACACCCGGAGCTGGGAAATCTGTCATCCGTACAGTTCGCACACCAGCGGACTTCCATTACTGATTTATTAGCACAGGATTGGCTTCCTCCGTCTCCAGAGATCTTTTTTTTTTGATCCGACTTTAAAGGGAAACCAGGATTGGTTTCTTCAGGACATAAAAACATGGAATGTGTTTGGTTTGGATATGCATAGCCTTCAAGAGGCCTCAGATCTAGGCCTTGGCAGCGACAGCCAGCCACAATCTCTCTATAGAATGGCAGCACTCTTTGAAACGTTTTGTGACTTGCTGCCATTTCAAAAATGCAGCCTTGTGTTTAAAGTTGGAGGCGTGGCCCAATGTGAATTCTGTTACTTTCCTTTCTGCATTCAGCTTTTGGTGAAATTGGATGCTGCAGCTGTGCATTTTATCTAACGCAGAATGGCCTGAGCTTGAAAACAAATTGAATCATGGGAAATAACTTTGGCATTTGCATTAAAGAAGTTTGTAATAGTGTGAGACACTTCACTGAGAAGTCAATGATTATGCTGGACTACAAAGTGCTTTTTACTTTTTCAGTCTCAGTTAATGATCAGAAGTTGACATTTAACGTTGTGTTGAAAAAGACCAACGGTCATTTGATTTGTTTGTTTTAGCATTGGTTTGCCAGAATGGAATGAGTTTGAACGCTCTCCCCAAAAAAGCCGTTGGAAGTCGTTGTTTCCTGAGCTTAGGGCTTTGGTGTTAAATCTAATCTTGTGCTCAACCTTTGCCCTCTGACCACTGAGATCAACTCCATCTTAAATTTACTGACCCTTTTAGGGGTGTCACATCCCTGTACTGATCTACTCTTCTGACCCTAATCCTTCAAGACTCGTGACATTCAAAATGAAAGACAAGATAAAAAGTTTTGTCCCCAATAATCTAGTGAATGGATTAACTTTCCATAATTTGTATAATTTCTAACTCTTAAATGCATACCTCAGGTTTTGAGCGACCTGGGATGTCATTTTCTAAACTCTCCCTTCTTACGTTTTTTCAAAGGTACACATCAACTTTCTTAGTATTCTTAGAATTAATATTTATTATAAACAATATAACAAGAAAAATGCATGAAAATGTTGTGGTCCAAGGCAGCAACCCCTCAACATCTGGCAACATGCAGGCCTTCGATGACAGAGGTGAAGTTATTTATCTGTTGTGGTAATTGTGTCAAAAAGTTGTTGGTCTAGATCAGGGGTAGGCAACATCGGTCCTGGAGTGCCACTGTCCTGCAGAGTTTAGCTCCAACCCTAATCTAACACACCTGAAGAAGCTAATTAAGGTCTTCAGGATTACTAGGGCTCCAAGCAGGTGAGTTTTTTTGAGGGTTGGAGCTAAACTCTGCAGGACAGTGGCACTCCAGGACCGACGTTGCCTACCCCTGGTCTAGATAAATAGCTGTATTCTGTATGTTTAAGTCATGTGCTATAATTTTCCAAATATGCACAATACGTAGACATTTCCACTCTGGCAACACTGTTCCACCCATAATTAACCCCCTGGCATAAAACAAGAGAATATCATCATCATATTGAAACGAATGGATTGTATGGCTTTACTGCAGAGCAATTACTGTACACAATGAAATTTAAGTGTTACTTTAATTTGATGGTGGATGTGGTGAATAACAGTGATCATACTATTGATTTTTTATTGAAAATGATAGTTTTGAGAATATGGTTGAGCTTGTGAATATGAGCCAGATGCTGAATGTACTATGTAAGTGTGACCTGATGATGACAGCGATGGTGAAATCATCTACTCAGATAAAACCCTAATGGAATGTTTTATTTTGTTATTCTGCAGTTGTTCTTAAAATATCAAGAGAGTTTTTTGCTATTGCAGCAATTAGAGATATTCCTCTGTATCTCTAAAGACCCGAATATGTAATGGTGAAATGTAGCGGTGCAACGGTTCGCGTATCGTGTACCGTACGGTTCATGGTCATTTCCCAAATCATCAAAGTGATCATTTGTATCTC
>JAUMHQ010000048.1:18529942-18541274 GCA_032361165.1 Enteromius paludinosus
ACATACCTTCTATGTACATATCAGAGAACAATTTAAAATATTCTCTCAATGCATTCTATGGCACCTTTAATATATTGGATGTTTATTAGTACTTATTCTGGATGACCAAATTCTACATCAATAAATCTCAATAGCTAGACTTAACATTGACCTTACTAACTATTAATAAACAGCAAATTGGGAGAGGCAAAAGTCATAGTGATTGATTTGTAAAAAGCAAGAATTATACCTTATAATAGCGTGTAACCATAATTTCTAATACCTTTATTTTGATTTTAATTTGAAATATCATTACTCCAGCCTTCAGTGTCACATGATCCCTCAGAAATCAGTCTAGTATGCTGGTTCGCTGCTCAAGAAACATTTATTACTATTATTATTATTATTATTATTTATGTTTTAAAAGTTGTGCGGCTCGTTATTCAAAGAATCCTGAAAAAGTGCCATGTTTCCCAAAAAAGCAACCTACAAAAGAACAGCATTTACGTGGAACATAACTTCATAAAAGCCTTCATTTTATTTTGAATAATTAATGAATAGTGACATGTGAGATGAGCTGCTTATGTTCTCTTCACTGACAGCATCACATCCTGGTCCCGTCACTTGAGAGTGTCAGTATGATCATGTGCAAGCATGTTGACTTCCTGTGTGATTTATCATCCCACTTTGATTCGTTTTGAAATTGACAGGACAGCTTGTTGTTGAATCACACAGACATCTGAGTCAGCACACCTCTTAATTACTGAATTACACCCCTCTGTATACTTTTCACAATAAGGTTTCATGTCTGTGATTACATTTTTCATTTGGCTTTATTATATTGAATTGTATGTCCATTCTATTACTAATCAGATTTTACTGATCACTGTTAAGTTGTGTACTTTCATGTAAGCTTTTTACATTTTTAAATGTGCAGATTTCCCCATGCTTTGAAATAACTCATCTGTCTTTGCTGCAATAATCATGTTTGGCCAACTTCATGTACACACTAAGTGCGCTACAATCTATTCTTGTTTATAAGACTGAAGGCTTTGAGCCAGATGCTTTACCTGTGTCTCGTCTTAAACTGACCACTATCGTTGTTCACACAGTCCATTAAAACATGCTATGTCAACAGTGTCTTTGAGATAAGATGGGCCTCTCACAGGGCTGTAAAACGCTACATTGACCTCATATATTAAAGCTGAGACTATGGTGACATTTAGGTGCTTGTTTTTGGGTCGCCCCCCACCTCTCTTGTCATAAAGAAGAGAAAGAGGGGTGGGCCAGACGAGGGGTCAGAGATGGCCATTCGTGGATAAGGGCTGTAACGAATTAGATAGGAGTGTTTACAAAGCACCGAACAGCCATTATTGAGGCCGGATAGGAAAGCCAAGAGGAAAACAGGGAATGATGGATGAAGATTTATGGGAGTTGTTGAGTGCTGATTTCTGCTTTCATATACCACCGGTGTGAACAAATCTGCCACTATATGGCATTAAAGCACTATAAATAGATAGCAGGGTTAGATTAGCTGACGTCTCAGGTCTGTAGAGCGGTCTACTCTTTAGTTTGAACAAGATGCATCATTCAAATTGTTTTATTTTGTTTTGCAAAGTTGCCATGGCATCTACTGACCCGGGTTTTGTTATATAACATCTATTTAATGGAAATTTACTGACAGAAGAGGAAAACAGGAAAAGGGGTGAAAGGATGTAGTCGAGCTCAATCAGAGTGTATGTAACACAATCATGCAGGGACCTGTATCACTTATTAATGCGAATGAAGTACATAGACTCATCCATGTGTAGGCAGAGGCTTCAGGCTGTCTGGAATCTGAATCTTACAAAATATGCAATATACTTGGGTCATACGGTACTTTCCAAAATCAAAGGAAAGATATATATATATATATATGTTATATATAAAAATTTATTTGTACATTACCTTGTTACAACTAACAAGTTTCAAGACTGTAATACAAAAGTAAGTAATTTTTTAAAATACAAATTTGCTAGTATTTTTTTTATTAAATATGTTTATTTATGCTGATTAAACAGATACTCACCACTAAACAGGTAGTACACAGATATTTAAAAAAAAAAACTTTCAGTTTTTATGTTGTTTGTACATTTATGTGAGTATTGCATGCTAAGTTATTGTTAAAATGTAAAGATGCATGGTGTTTTAAATTCTAAAAAACAAACCAAAACATATTTTTTTAATAACTATATATTAAATATGGATTATTTTTTGAAAATGTTTTCATAAGATGCACCCATCTAAACTTGCAACTTTGTTAGGAAAGCCTTGTTTCTGCATGCCACTCAATGATGACCTCAGCATGCATCATAAGCTTGTACTTTTGATTGTGAAAGTTTTTTTTTTATGTTTTTGCATGCCCAGGTCTGTTAGTAAAGCAGAAAAAATTAAATGTGGGGTTTTGGGGGGGGGATTGGACAAATAATAATAGTGGTGGTGTAGCGTCAAAGGTTTTACTTGTCTGTGAAACAAATTAGTATTTGAGCCGCCTTTGACTTTCTGGGGAACTGTTGGGATTTGTATGGGGGGCGTTTCCATGGCAAACATCCTGGAATGTGTGTGAATGAATGGCAAGGCCGGTGTGAGAGGGACTCTTTGGAGCCCTGTCCTTTGTCCACCCAGGGCAGCGCTGCCAGGACGCATCAAATCCGTCCTGACATCCCGAGAAATGAAGGCAAAAATGGACAGGGCTTGTAACACAAGACCCTCGCTGAGTTCTGGGAACTTTTCCGAATTGGGTGTTTGTGGGTAAATCAACAACTGCTCAATATCGCTGCGGGCAACCACTGGACTGTCTGACCCACTCTTGATATTTCCTGGGGCGCAAAACTGTGTTTTTGTCTGGTATTATGGCCAAATGCAGCCAACTTGTGTAGCTGATGAAGAACATGAAAATATTCCAATTAACTGAACAAGTTTCATTGTAAGAGGGAACACTTTTAAATATGAATGCCGGTAATTAAGGCTTAATGACACTTAATTATTGCTGAGTATGTTTACAGTGTTTATAAAACAGTCTTTGGGTGTACCTGTACATACATATTGCCTAAAATCATTATTGTAGGCAAGGTTCAACAATAAGAATGGCCCAAGGCCAGATGCCGGTACTCCTGTCGGACCAGTGCTGCTTGACACAAAATGCTGTGTTTGATGTTGTGTAACGAGATTTCGTTTTCTGAAACGTGTGCAAAATTATGAATTAAATGTAATTTCATTGAATTTAGATTTAATTACATTTTAGTTAAAAGTCGCGCTAACCTTTGAGGAGTTGGTTGAAATGTAAATTATATTCAAAATACAGAAAATAAATATTAATTAAAAATGATTTCAAATTTTGAATGTAAACATTCTTTTATCGTAGGTTCAAATTCAGATTTTACTGATATGCTATTAAATATTTAAGTAATTATAAACTGTTTGTTATATAAATTGCTTTTTTTATCTACTCGAGCTAACATAAGAGTTGTAGTATTTTTTAACAAAGATGAATAAGTTCTGTAGCAAATGTTGCTTTTGTTCAATAATAATGTTAATGCATTAACTAAGGTTAACTAATGATATCTTACTGTAAAGTGATGCCTATTGGTCTTTTAATGCTTTTCCACTTTAATCTAAGGTGTGCCACCTACCCAAACCAGACCCACATGGAATATGCAAACTTTTCACGCACTCTTATTGGGATGTTTGGGGCGTTATCAAATAAATGCTTGTTATCCAATAACCCCCATGATGGGGGTTTCAATTCTGCAGAAAATTAAGTTGTGTGGGCACGGGTCCTGTGCGGGCCTGCTCATAACACAGAGGGCATGAACTCCCTTTTTTTCCCCTCCTATGTCCCAGCTGTGAGGCTGATGTTGCCGCCTTATATTATATTATGCATATTGCTTTGTGCCACGGAGCCTCTGGCATTCTCAATTTCTTGCCTTAACCTGCCCTCTTGTTGTAGTGCCATGGAATGTTCTCAGACTTTGGAGATTTTTGTACAGTAATTGAGTATAATTAATTGTACTTTAATAGGATCTTTTTACTGGTAGCTACTAGTCCAGTGGAATGTATTTCTGGAACTTTAATGCAAATTCCTAATATAAAACTCTGTACAGAGATTGTCTCTTTGGAGCAAGGACCCTGCAAGGATTGAATCGGCCAACTTCTGTTTTTTAGTCCTAAAATTTAACCTCTATACCACACTACCCCCTTTAATCCTCTAATTAAACCTTGGAATGAATTATTCATTTTCAGACCTTCACAGCTGTTGTGCCATATCTCATGAGTGTCGAGAACGTCCACTGTGAAGACACTTACACGTCAAGCTGATTTACATCAGAGCGTTTCTGCCAAGCATGGCAAAATTTGTGTCCTGTGTGATACAACACAATGTGAAGGTTTGACACTAGCTTGTGTTTTTGAGGGGTTGGAGTCTTTGCTCTTCAAAAGTGTTTGCCCTCAGCTGGAGTCTGAGTGTGTTCATGAAAATAATCAACTTGAGCTGTCATATTTATCCAGTCTGATCTATTTCCGCTCTACTTGTCTGTGTCGTCCCGTTTCATATCTTAATAGACACAGCAGTCAGTTCTGAGAAGCCAGTCTGAGGCAGTGGGTCCAGGAAATGAACACCTCCTACCCCATATGGATTGAGTAAAAAGCCTCTGACTGCTTTTTGTTTGATAAAACGCTGAGCCAAAATACCTGCACTGCAAAGCAAACCACATAAGATGTTCCTCTCGATAAGATGAGTCAGGCATGTTGTGGGTTAAAGTCCACAAATAGGCAAAGCTTCCAGACTGATGCTGCAGACATCCAGTAATATAAGATTTGATTGTGAGCTGCCAAGGCAGGCAGGTATTTGAGGCATTGTAGCTACTCCGGACAAAATGTATTTTCTCAAAAACTGGCAGCTTGACTTCTTTGCCTTTTAAGATGCCGCCTTTTGGCCAGTTTCTAAAGCAACATTGCATATAATCTTTGCAAAGAAGGCAAAGTAAAAGGAACATCCATCCCAAATGGCAAACAAAAGATGAAACTTCCAAAGGGTTCCAAAATGGTCCTTTACGAGGTTCTGGTAGAATATTGAAAGCCTGGCTGAAAATATCAAGTTTCTCTGACTGAATTGAATCATAGTCTGAAGCTAGAATCAATTCTGAGACTGTACACTACACAATTTTCTATGAAGTTTGTCAACTTTTGTCAAGAAACATTAACTTGTCCAGACTGCAGATCAGACCCCAAATCTTGGCAATGGCGGTGTAGTGTATGGAGGATTGCAAAGAGGTGGAACATTTCTGGTAATAATTTGGAAAGTTTCCAGAAATTTACCAGAAATGTTTTGCTCCTTTTGCATCCCTTAATGTAGGCAACTGATAGCAAAGCTTTACAGCAGAGTTGACCTCTCATACATAATAGCAAAGAGTTGTTTTCTTAGTTTCACAGGATGCTTTCATGCACCCTAATGAAGTAATAGCTGCCAAGCTGTGACTTGACATTTAAAGATACTAAGGGGGAAATATAAGCTGCTCAGTCGCTGGTGCACGGTTCATTCCAAAAGCACCACAGTGCAACTTGGCTCATTCTTTATTAGGCCACTTGTGCCTCAAGTGACAGCTTCCCCTTCTAAAGTGATATATTTGTGCTAATGGTCGACAGTGAGGACTTCACTAAGACAAGATTCTGGAAAAAGATTTACATCTGGGACGTCTGAAGCATTTGAGTGGGGTGTCTGAAGACAGGTCTTGCTTTGATTTCGGCATGTCCTAACAAAATACATCCACCCCAGACAAGAAGCATTTTCATTTGTCATCCTTCTGTAAACATCAGATCATACGAGAATGTCTGTGCCCAGAGGACTCTGTTTTTTGTTGCCTGAGCTTGTATTGAAATGAATATATATCCCCCTTATCACCCTCTTTCTTTTTTTATTCGCCTCATGAAGCCTTGTAAATTTCAGACTTCAGTCTCTAATTGTGCCACAGCTTGAGCAACACGAGGCACTTTTACAAGACATTGGTTTGTTGGGAATCTCACATGTACTGGATTTTTTATTTTTCCATTCTCTTTATGACCACACATGGCCTCGAGTGGGGAATAACGAAAATGTAGCTGTGCTCTGCAATCAAAATAAGCTGATAAAAGTTATTGAGTGGCTTCTTTATTATTTGGCTGTAGCCTACATCTTTTCCCGAAAGTATTGTTCTTTAGATGTCAATTGCTCTTTCTACTATTCTCTCCATCTGTTTAAAGTTTTCTGTTTTTTTCCCCCATCTCAGGTTTTCAGCGTTGCATCATGCTGCTCTCACGGGCACTACAGAGTTGCTCTCTCTGCTGTTGGAAGCTCAGGCTGTTGTGGACATCAAGGATAGCAATGGTTAGAACTGCCTCCTCATTACCTGCAGCAACACATTGAGTAAAACTATACATTTACTTGCATATTAATCCATATTTTTGATAGAAGCCTTTCATTCTGTTGACCTTTATACACCAGGGCCATTCAGAAATCAGTTAAAGAGATAATTCACTCAAAAATTTTGATTCTGACATTATTTCTTTTTTCTGCTGAACACAAAAGATGACATTTTTGAACATTGGTAACCAAACAGTCCGGCTGCCATAGATGTTTTTCTTTTCTAAAGAACTCAGTCAGTACGCTTTAACATGATTAAGACAATATTCTGATCAAGAATCTACCATGTAAACGAAGTGCAGTATAGAAATGTACTTACCTTGCTTTATCACACTATTGTGTTGTGTAGGACTTTTCGCAAAGGAACTTCAACAACACAGTTGTCTGTTTGCACATATAGCATAAGAATTTATTAACTGCACTTTAAGCTTTCGTTTAAAATGAAAAACCCATAATTGTATCATTATGGCATCATAACGAAGAAAAATTGTTTATATGTGAAATTCTTTAGGGGGCGTCAGATGGCGTTGTGTAGGTACTGTACGTAATGACATGCGATTAATCAATCTATGTACTATAACATGTAAAACAGGAGCATGAAAGAAATATTTTAAAAGCTACTCTCACGTAAAATAGTCTTTTTTAGAATAAGGTCAATTATTTGATTACTGATGTCCATGTAAACATAGTCAGTGGCTGCTATCAATCACTATTTGTTAGGTTCAGTTGTGTTCAACAGCTGAAAGTGATTCACACAGGTTTTATGGGTAAGTAAATTATAACAGAATAAACATTTTTGGGTGAAATCTCCCTTTAAGCGAAGTATGCATTGGAATTGAGGTAGCAAAAAGAATGCAGAATAATATCAATTTAAACGTTTGAAATACCCAACATATAGAGAACATTAGATAACATTTATTTGCATTCTAGCTCATGTATTGAAATGGAGCCAATTCCTACATTTTGTCCAGTCTTGTACAGAGCTTGCATAACTGTGTGTCAGAGATTTAATTCAGTATGATTTGCTCTTCAGGCATGCGGCCGCTGCATTACGCAGCGTGGCAGGGTAAAGCTGACTCAGTGCTCATGCTGCTGAGATCAGGGGCCGCCGTTAACAATGCGTCTCACGACGGCCAGATTCCACTGCACCTGGCTGCTCAGTACGGACACTATGAAGTGGTGCGTAACCATAAACCAATTGTTCCCAAACATTTCCCCCGAAACACTGCACATTTTGCATGTCTCCTTAATTAAACACACCTGATTCAACTAAAGCTCATTTTTTTGACATGGGTGTGCCAGACAAAAGTAACTGCTTAAATGGGCTGGCCTGACAAAATATTTTTCAACTAAACAATTATTCCAAATTTGGCTGTTTGAGAAACAGAGTTGTTGGATACAGCACCTGTGAATCAACTGACATCACCTCACTGAAATGCAAAGAAATATGATATCTGTATTGCGACATCAACAAGTGACCCCAGCTGGGTTTTTCTGTTTATTAGTAATGGATCAGAGCTATTCTGCCTGATTTTATCATTTTTTTCTGTCTTTATTTATCATTCTTTAATTCCTTTCCCTCTCTGTTTATCAGTCTGAGATGTTGTTGCAGCACCAGTCGAACCCGTGCATTCTAAACAAAGCTAAGAAGACTCCTCTGGATCTGGCCTGCGAGTTTGGCCGAGCCAAGGTCAGTGAGCTCATCTCTATAGGGACTTATCAGTGTCTCAGTAGTGTGTTTGTGCTCATTCTTCATGCGAGATGTCATTCGTTACATCACTGTCACTATGGTTACAGTGATCTCATAAATTACATGAGTAGTACCTAGACTTGCTTCTGCCAATATATCCACAGTGTGAGTATGAAAGGAATATTGCTGCTGTAAATATAACAAACATGAAATAACCCCCATATAGCATACATGAATCACCCTGTAGCAAATCTATACAGGTGGAGCTGGGGAAGGTGGAGGGTTTTTGAAGTGCACTCTACAGCGATATTGAATGCTGAGCAGCGAGCTCATTGGCTACACGCAGCAATCCTTGTCTCTCCTTCTGCCCTGACTGTGATTTGTTTTCCTGTCTGCTTTTGTGTGTCATTCATGTACCGGGTGAATAAGAGCTCAGATTTCAGATGTTCTCGTGCACACATGCCCAGTGGTGTGTGGTTTCACTTCAGCTGTGTATTTAGGCCTTTCTCGAGGTGCTACTTTATTGGTAGTGTGTATGTGTGGTATTTAATCAGCTGCTGTATTGAGGTATCAGGGTGAGGCTGAAGCAACTGGATAATGTCTTTCTGACGCGCAAGAAGTCCTCTCTGTACTGCCTGCTTCGGGTGTACCTTTGAAATGCACAGCAGTGAGGCTCCTTCAGTGTCAATAGAGTCATCGTGTATGATTATAGATTATAAAACAGTAACTCAGCAACAGTAAAGTCATACATTATTTTGCTTGAGGAACGTCGTAATATTTTTTCCATGTATGCTGGCTATTAAACAGATTTTCATGCACCTTATTCATTTCATTCGCCTTATTCATTTAAAAAAATAACATCAGAAATGGTGGCAGACGTCACAACCTTGGCTCGTCTCTCAACGCTTGGCTGCTGTGCAACATTTTTCCTTTTTGCATACAGTCTATCACTTTGCTGCTCTCGCTGTCTGCTCTTCTGTACTCCACACTATCCCACAACTCCCTGTCTGACGCTCAGCTGAATCCAAACTGTTGAAAAAGAAATCACTCGTCTACTCAGCTCCACTGACTCTGCTTCAGTGGACATACACTTTTAGGGTTTGTGGCCCAGATGTTTTTTGGTGTTAACGGTCGCTTGGACACATTAGCATGACCTCATCCTCACCTGCGAGGCCTGCAAGCCAACACTTACCTTCCCAAGAGCCCTCTGTCTGTGTTTTCATAGCAATCTCTTTTTTTCATCTTTTTCTTTTCTATTAATTCATTTGTATATCAGTCACTTTAGTATTGCATATCAACTATTTCAGTTAGTTGGCAGTGCAATATTTAAATCTAATATGTTGGATTCGATTTAAATACAGAGTTTTAGTTAACCGTAAAACACTGGTGCAAAATACCCTAATGATCTTTTTCTCTTTTGTAGGTGGCTCAGCTGTTGTTGAGCAGTAATATGGTTGCTTCTCTGTTAGAGGGAGATCGGAAAGACGGGTCGGACTCAAACTGTAACACTCCTCTGCACCTCGCCGCACGCAACGGACACAAGGACGTCATCCGGTGAGCCTTTGGAAACCTCTTGTGTGTGTAGCACATCTGTATGCATCAGTCTCAGCTGTGTCGGGCCGTCCTTTCTCTCTGGAGAGATCTATGTGTCTCAGATCTGCTGTGTTTACACTTCAATTGATTCTCCGGTTTAGGTGTTTTCCACAGCTGTTAGTAAAGAAACACTGCTTTTATAATACATTGTGATTGGCTGACAAACATTCAAAATGAATGTGCACACTTGAGAACTAACATGGATTGAATTCTGTGTGTTGATGCACCAAGTTTCATCATTGCTTGTTAGCAGGTCATACCGTCCAAAGCCAACACATGTTATTCTATTTAAACGACTTCTTCTTATTCTTCTGTGACAGGATGCACAGGCTGGCTTTGTCAAGCCAACATCAAAATTTGTCTTCGCATTTTTTTTTCTTAAAAAAAAAAACCATACTTGTCTCCTCCACCTCACTGTTTAGTGGATATCGCGTTATCATTCTAGACTACTTAGGATATATTTATCGTTGCTCAAATAAAAACATTAAATAATCCTCTCCTCCAGCTTCTTATAAAACTGAATATCAGTCAGTTTTTCATTTATTGGCTTGCACGACAACGCATCATGCAAATGTTCCTCTCGAGCTGAAAATCTTCAGTGTTATTGAGGTGTATATCGTGTGTCCACAGTAATAGCACCACCTGCTGTGAATCTATTCACATCTATTCACGTATTTGCATTGACTTCGTGGTCACGTTCTGACGCCATGCTTCACAACACTTATTGATCTTCATAACATGCTAGCATGACACTTCTCAACAATTGGTGATGTTTACAATGTGCATAAATCATGCTACACAGCATTCTTCATAATACTTTTATGTGACACTTTGCTACGTGCTTACTCTGTGCTTTACTATGCACTTCTGTTTATGTCAAACATAATCTGTAACCTCTCTGGAACGCTCTCTTGGAAGTAGGCCGGATACACTGGTTTATATATTTTATAAAAAGCTAGTCAGATGACGCCTTACCACAGCTGCAATACTCTCGGTATAATATGACATATACTTCGAATATAGTGAGTAGGTTTTCTGTTTTGAAATAAAACACACCCGCTGTGTCATCCCAAGTAGCCCAGCAGACAGACACTGTACCCGCACAGCAGTGGACGAGACTGGGAAAGTTCTGGTGCCAACAGACAGTTAGTGTTCTCTCTGACTCATGTTCCCCCACATGATCATCCTGAGGGAGAGGAGCGTCCCAGACTCCCTAAATATGTGAGGATGTCTGGGAAGAGAGCATTTCTGACTAAACACTGCTGTTACTCATCACTCTCATTTACATGGACACACGGCACTTCCTGTATCAGACCAACTCTTCATCATGATATCGGAAGCCCGGTTCTGCCACTTAAGGAAGAAAAATATTTGATCAATCATAATAATTAAATAACAAGTCATCGAAAGTCAAACTTCTGTGTTGTATGTATGACATTTTTTTTAGGTCTGTAATGATACACGATATGAAATCGTACGCCCGCGAGCACTTGAATTGCGCGCAGATGACATTTCATGCTCGTGCGAGTGCTTGAATTGCGCGCAGATGACATTTTCAGTTTTGAAATGAGCTCACGGCTCCCGTTTCTTTGCGTGTAGATCTGTTTTCCTCTGGCGTATGTGATTTACCGCGC
>JAUMHQ010000048.1:18541374-18556429 GCA_032361165.1 Enteromius paludinosus
CGATAACGAGGGGTTCAAGTATTTACTCAGTGTGCTCGAGCCCCGTTATCTATTACCAAGCCGGGCACAAATTGTTTGAAAAACCGTTTTTTTCGTGGGTCAAAAATCGTGATACGAACTGAATCGTTACAGCCCTACTTTTTATGTCGTAGCAAATCATGATTTGGTAAATCATAATGATAACACTTTATTTCATGGTTCCACCTATTAGTTTGCTTATTAGCGTGCATATTACTAGAATATTAGCCATTAATCAGTGCTAATTAAGCACATATCAATGCCTTATTCTACATCCCTAATTCTACCCGATACCTAAACTAAACAACTACCGCACTAACTCTTAATACACAGCAAATTAAGAATTTATTGATGGAAGTTGTAGTTAATAGTTAAAAGTATGACCTATTCTGAAGTGTTACCATCATAATTTTTTGTTTGAGAATGTTTCAAGATTAGAAGGCAACATGCGCGTAATTATCATGATAATAATGGCACAATTCCAAAGAGTGAAATAGAATCTGGAGATAATTTTCACATTTGACATTTGTGCAATGTGATTAATTTTTAGTTTGCAGTGTAATGACATGTCTGTATGTGTGTGTGCGTGCGTGTGTCCTACGGCTGTCATACTAACAGATCCCATCCTAATGCCTGGCATTCCCAGTGCAGCACTGAAATTCCATCCTGCATTTCGACAGATGAGCGTCTCTGATTCTCCCTGATGTGTGTGTGTGTGTGTGTGTGTGTGTGTGTGTGTGTAAATTCCACAAGTCTGTGTGGATTACAGGCCCTTCAGTATGTAAATATAACATAGAATGCTAAAGAGGATGTCGTCTCCTCTCTGTGGAGTAGTAGTAGACTATTGCCGCCAGTCCATTCATTGACTTTCCATCTCTCTCTGTCTTCAGGCTTCTTCTGAAAGCAGGTATTGACATCAACAGAACCACTAAAGCTGGCACAGCGCTCCATGAGGCCGCCCTCTATGGAAAGATAGAGGTAGTGCGGCTACTCCTAGATGTAAGTTATTCTGTTTTTTGAGACATCTCTACCACAGGGGTCACTGACCTTTCTGACATTGAATTTTCAGTTCACTGTAACATCCTGTCAAATGCTTCTTTTTGATCATTTTGTTTCACAAGCAGCACAAGTAATATGTCTATGTCCTCTGTATTTCTGTGGATGGAATCCAAAATTATTTGAGGAATAATCAAGATTCAGTAGTGATTTGATTTTTATCCGCTGTATGTGCTTCTGCTATTCGAAAGACAACATTTACCCGTCTTAATATTTGTTTCTTGTGTTGGCAGAATGGGATTGATGTCAATATCCGTAATACCTACAATCAAACAGCCCTAGACATCGTCAACCAATTCACGGCATGCCACGCCAGCAAAGACATCAAGCAGCTCTTACGAGGTGACTTTACTGACTGTGGAGTGTGATTGTGTTCATATTGCATATACACTGTATATGAGAGTGTGTACTTGGTGAAGTTTGTGTGTTTGGGAATGGCCCTTCTTTGGTTCGTAAATGGTTATGGGAGACATTTAAGCTGTCTTTTAGTAAGCAGCTGTTTAAACTCTGGATTATATAACCTGCTGCTTTCTCTGGCTGGTTTTGAGCGCATGAAAGAGACAAAAGACATCTCCTGTGTGTGTTTGTGTGCGGATGCATACCACAAATCTGTGGGGCCCTCCTATGAAACATAAGACAGGGCCCCACCCACAAGTACTGACATCGTATGTGAACATATGTGTGACAGTCATATTATTTTAGTAAACTTTCTGTTTACTAATTCCCTTTATAAAGGTGGCCTTTAAAACTTCACTATTTTAACAGCATATTGCATGATTCTTGCATGCAACATTTTTGAATGCAACTTATGTGATCAACTTTACTCTTAACAGACTCAGCCCACACTAAAAGCTCTTAGTCTTTGTAAACACACTGTACTATATATGTATATATATCTCAGTGTGGCATCCTGGACATTAATGAGTGGGAATGCAAACCATTTCACGTGTGATCTTCATGCATTCGGAAACATCTGCCGCATTTATTGCTGTTTTGTACGGGTGGATATAAATAAATATTTAAAAGTGATTGTTGATATGAGACACTCATTCTGTTTGTGTCGTCTGTGAATTCGGGCAGTTAACAGACAGCCCTTATCATAATGAGCACAAACGGGCTCTTCTGTGTATGTATGTGGGCCACAACTCTTCCCTGAACCTCTGACAGACTCAGAGAGAGTTAATTATTGATTCGGGGAGCCTGCTGTGTGTCTGTGTGTCAGCACATTCCTTCCACCGGAATAAAATCACAGAAATGACACGCTGAGAGCTTCAGATGGCGGGACCTCACAAAACTATTTTGGAAACACCAATCTATTACATTATTTGCATTTTTGTAATATTTCTCCAACTTAAACTCATAAATAAAAATATAATGGGCAAATGTATTTAAATGATCAAGCACTGTATAAATTACAGTATAATAATTTAATATTTTAAATTTTTAAAAAATATTTTTAATATATAGTTTCAAACTGGGAGAAAATGTGATTAAATAAATAATTTTTGTAATGTGGATAAATCTTGTAGATCTATAAGGTTTTTTTTTTTATAAATGAAAATACATTTAAAAAATATGATATTCTGTGTGTACTTATAGTCTTTTCCTTCATAAGGGATAGAAAATGCAGTTTGTACAGTTTCAAAACCAATCCACCTATAGAGAGTCCTAGAAAACTTGGAAACAAGTGTAGTTTTCTCATGTCTTTTTGATTTTGAGCTGGACAATTTCACAAGATTTAGCAATGTATTTTAATGTACAGTAGGTGGTATCTTCCAGGATCTAAACTCTCTGAGCTATGGAAATTTCTGGTTTTGATTCAACAGAGATATGTGTGTGTTTTCAGAAGCTACAGGAGTTCTTCAGGTCAGAGCTCTGAAAGACTTCTGGAATGTTCACGACCCCACGGCCCTCACCATACGGGCCGGTGACGTCATCACGGTACGGCTGCTTACACGACTTCATTAAACCTCTTGTGTGTGTGTCTGTGCACTTCTCTTAAGTACTATACCAAACCCCTGTGCTCCCAGCCAGTCTATTCAGAAGCAGTTTCACTTGAACCGAGGCCAGATTTTTCTCCCTTTCCCCTTCCACGAGTTCTTTCTGTTCATCGCTTTGGTTTTTTGATGGCGCTAAAGATAAACTTGCAAGTGTTTATTTGTGAACTCAAACCAACATATATTTTCACACAGCATTGTTTCACAGGAAGTTGTGGGCAGAACAATACAGTATAACTGGAGGGTTCGAGATGTATTTCATGAGCTGAATTATCTCGCTGTTGTTTTGTTTTCTGGCCTGCAGCTAGTATATGCTTTCTGTTTGTTTGCTAAGGGTGGGCGGCTGGGGTTATGCTATCTAACTTTCAAAAGCTTTCAGATCATTCATTGTCTCTGAACTCCCAACCTCCTCCTCTGTTTTGACTGGTTGTCAGAGATGAGAAACGGCTGGATTAAAAAGCGAGTGGTTTGCGTTTGTAGCAGTACGGATGAGATCACAGTGATGTTAGTGTGTTCTGCTGTTGTGATTGGCAGGTGATTGAGCAACACGTGGACGGACGCTGGAAGGGCCACATTCATGACACCCAGAGGGGGACAGACCGAATTGGCTACTTCCCTCCCTCCATAGTCGAGGTCATCAGCCGACGCTCAGGTACAATAATAACTTCAATTGTAGTAGGTTGACCAAAGCTTCACAGCCCGTGGTCGCTTAATTATACCCATTAACCCTGCAAATAACATTGGTCCCTTTACTGAATCAGTAACAAGCTGACTGATGTCTCTTTCTTCCATCCTTCTGCTTCCCATGTAATAAATGTTAATCTCTAACCTCCATCCGCTTGCGTTAACCCTCTGCTCCTGTCATGTGTGTGTTGTCCTGTAGGGGGCACCCTGTCACGACACGCCTCTCTGCCCACCCATAGGCAGCAGCTGCTCTCCAGGTCCGCCCTCAGTCCCAGCTTGAGTCTGAGCGGGGGCGGGACCCCTCACACTGATGACTCCTACACTTTGTACACCACTAACCCACACCTGGTCCTCCCACACGCCAACGGCCTGAGCGCCAACCCAGGTATACCCACTCGGTTTCGTCTCTAAGGGTGCTTATACACATGTTTCCACCGGGTATTGAGATGTTTTTCAGTGATCCAGTTACAAATGGTTAGCTGAGAAATGGCTTTTTAATGCATTGACCACGGATCAACAGATATGTCCGTGATTGGCTACATTGCTCAATGCTGCAGAAACACATTGAACTGATCTCCAAAACGCAAACCATAATACACTGGAAAGTTGCCAATTCGGCAATAAGATGCCATACAGCTTTATCAAAGGTTGCTATTGATTTCGTTTGAGGGTGCTTGCCCCCTAGAACCTACATCACTTTTGCAGGAGTGCTAAATGTTGTTACGTGGGTAAGTTATTGGGGAAGAATGCAAAAAAAAAAAGGATCTAGACAGTAGCTGCGATTTCAGCTTTGTTTTGGTACAACAAACACGACCCAGGTTGTTAGGTTTTTACCGATTTCCTACGTTTCTGGACCTGTGAACATTACAGTTGCATTGCTGTCTATTAACAGTCAGGAAGCTCTCAGATTTTATCAAGAATATCCTAATTTGTGTTCCGAAGATTAACGATGATCTTACAAGTTTGGAACGCCATGAGGGTGAGAAATGAATAAAAGAATTTTCATTTTCGGGTAAAGGTTTTTAAGGGTTTAAAATTTGCAGGCTAATAAATGGTTTAAACTAGCCTGGGCCCGCCCATACTTCCTTTGACGCTACATTCTAAGCCAAAATATTATTAGTCACTGGCAGTTGATATTATGGACCCTTGGGTGGGTTCATAGTTCTTCTGTGCGACATATAAAATAGAAGCACCCTCTTTGCATATAAACACCACGCAATGGCACACACTCATCTGAAGCCCCTGATTTGGGATGCACACACCCTTATATTATCCGCCCACAAGACTGAGGCCAGTGGCCCAAAAAGTGTTTGTGTCTGCTAGGTGGGTTTCCAAGCAGTCTGTCCCAGCACATGACCCCCAGCATGGAGGACGTGTGGGTTTTGCGGAACTCCTGCGCTGGTAAGAACCACTGCACTCCTCTCCTCTGAAACGCTCCTCCCCTGCGCCCCCTACTGGCTGCCACCCCCTCCCTGCTGCAGACAGACCCTCTAATTGGCTGGCCCATCGGACGCCACACAGACCCAGCTGGTGTGTCCATCTCCAGATGTCAGCGTACCCTCTCGCTCCCGTAGCAGAACGTACTGTAGGTTGTGTGCTGTCATCTGTAAACCCCATCACCACATGCCTGTGGCTTTTCCCTGCTACCCCCACCCCATCCTGCCTGCTGCTTGTGTAAAAACCCAGCCCCTTGGCACAGTGGGTACAGTGTCCTCACAGCTGTGGGGTGGCACACTGGCATGGCAGTGCAGATGGCTGCTGTGATGGCATAATCGCGGACGTGTTATGATTGCATTGACCCACTGGACTAACGCCTCTGTCTCTCTCGCAGCTGGGGACAGGAACAGTGTGGGCAGCACTGGCAGCGTGGGCAGCACCCGCAGTGCAGGCAGTGGCCAGAGCACAGAAAGCAACAGCGCCCCCAATGGAACACAGCAACACACCACCACCCCTGACACCAGCAAGGTACAGTAACCATCTGCTGTGTTCAGTCACTGACATAATGCTTCGTTAGATATACCAGGAAAAAAAATGTCTGTAGTAGATAAACATTTTTCATTTCAGATGCTTTAGAGGTAGTGAGTGTTAATGTGTCTTAATTAGGATAAACAGAAATTAGAATGAAATGGTACATTTGGGTTAAGAACATTCTGGTGATCATCTTGAAGAGTTGTAGCTATTTTAGCTGGTAAAATGTTTTTTTTTTTTGCTTTTTTTTTTATAGTAGCTACCGGCTAAAATCCAAGGATTCGTACCTCACATGTAGAAGAAAATTTAGGCACATCACAGCTCCAAATAAATCAACAACAACAGTGCCTTAAATTCCCACTTTGCAATGATAGTTTAGTGGCAAACATTTGTTGTTCCTATGTGAACTAAAGTTTTGACCTTTGTTTTAAACAGGCAACACCCTCTGTTGTGGATTTACTACAGCCAGATCATAACAAACTTCCAGACACATCCACAGGTAAAGAGTTACCTGTGCCATATGTACTGTTTGTATCTGTATACAGCTTACAGTGACAGTATCTGGTAGGGCTGTAACGATACACGATATGAAACCGAAATCGACACTCAGATCCACGATCCTGTGTCGCGTTGTGATAAGGGTGCATCGCGACACACCCCGTGAATAACTTGATGACATAACATGGGCACGCTGTTTTGAAATGAGCTCGCTGCTCCCGTTTCTTTGCATGTAGATCTGTTTTCCTCTGGTGTATGTGATTTAGCGCGTGCGCCAGCATCAGTGGTGTGCTTGCGTATTACTGGCATAGATTTGCCGCCATAGATATGCAACCATTTTCGGTTGTCGATAACGAGGGGTTCAAGTATTTACTCAGTGTGCTCGAGCCCCGTTATCTATTACCAAGCCGGGCGCAAATTGTTTTAAAAATAGTTTTTTCTCCCACCCCCCACGAAAAAAAATTGAGATACGAAACGAATCGTGGGTCAAAAATCGTGATACGAACCGAATCATGGGTTTGGCATATCGTTACAGCCCTAGTATCTGGACACATAACGTATGCATGTTACTGCCTTAGATAACAAAATGTGAAACCAAGTTCCTTTCTTTATGACACCTGTGTGAACTTGAGTTATTATTACAGACTTCATACATCAACTTAAAAACTAGCAAAACACTAGCTATTTCAAAGACATTTAAAATGCTTTCAGGTGAATCTTTGTGCATGCATTAACATGACCACGTGTGGTGTTGTTTTAAAGGAGTCCCTCGCAGACCTGTGCTGCCCACACAGAGGCCAGGAGAGCAGGGTTTCTCTCAACAGTTTGTGCGTCCTCAACAGCTGCTGGAGGGCAAGGTCAGAAAATGCTATTATAGTTAAGACTTAGACCTTAGATTTGACCTGTCACGTCTTATGTCTTTATATGTTTTATCATTGTCAGGATGCTGAGGCCATCTATCAGTGGCTTAGTGAGTTTCAGTTGGAGCAGTACACTGCTAATTTCCTCAACGCTGGCTATGATGTACCTACCATCAGCAGAATGACCCCAGAGGTACGTTCAGAGCGTCAGTGTTTGGTTGCTTTAAGAAGTGCCACTCATTCTCGTTGCTGCAGATAAAGTTAATGTTGATGAAGAATTATACCACTTTTCAGGATCTCACAGCTATTGGTGTAACTAAACCAGGCCACCGTAAGAAGATTTCTCTTGAGATCTGCAACCTCAGCATTCCTGAATGGCTCCCGGAGTACAAACCAGTAAGTCACTATTCACTATAGTATCCATATACGTGTGTTGTGTTCAGTTCACTCACAACTAAAAACTCATCTCCTAGCAGGATCTTGGGGAGTGGCTGAGCGCCATAGGTCTGCCACAGTATCATAAGAAACTCTCAGAGAATGGCTATGACTCGATAAACATCGTCCGTGATCTCACATGGGAGGACTTGCAGGAGATTGGCATCACCAAACTTGGTGAGTTTAAATAAAACACTGAAGTAAAGTACACTGTGGTGGTTGTAGTTATAGGGTTACCATAACTCAAAGAAAAGCTACGAAGAATTGGAAATGTAAAAAGTTTTGTGTTCTTGTTATTGTGAGGCCAGATACTACGTTTTTATTCCTCTGAAATGATTCTGGGTAGTCTTGCCCACAGATAGTCTTGCCCACAGATAAATCTAAAGTCCAAATGACTGTATATTCAGCATCAAATATACCTGAAATTGTGCAGGGATATGCAACATTCTCACCTTGTTGTATCAAGCTTACTAGGACATGATGTACATTTTCTGTATATCTTGTGAGGTATATCCTGTTTTGTTAAATTATTGTGTGACGTGTACAGTAAGTGTTAAGTCAGTGTATGTGTGTGTCTCTGACAGGCCATCAGAAGAAAATGATGCTTGCGGTGAAGAAGTTATGCGATATTCATAAGGCTCTTCTGCTGGCAGAATCAGGGCAGGGCACACTGCGGCGCAAAACCCCCGCAGCCCTTGATCTGGTCACTATCGAGCCACCTCCTGAGAGTGGCGACATCCCCTCGCCCCACACTCCCAAGATGATGACTTTCCAGGACAGTGAGCTGAGTTCTGAGCTACAGAGCGCCATGTCCTCCCACTACAGTGGCTGTCAGGATGGACTTGCCATCAAAAACGCGGTAGGTATGTCCTCCAGTCAGGAGAGCATTGATACACGCTCTCGAGGCTCCGGACGTTCTCAGGAGCCCCCCAGCACCCCCTCCTCCACTTCGGCTGCGACCCCTTATAGCCGCTCCAGAGAGAGCTTAACGAGCCCGGACAGCAGTCCTGCTAAAGAGCGCAACATTCCAGAAGGCCGTGACCAGGTCCTACGTCCTCAGCTACCGCAGCAGCTGCCGTTCAGTGCATCCGCAGGCTTTAAATACCCCGTGGTGCCTGCCAAACCCAAACTGAGCTCTGCTCCTTCTCCCCAAGGCTCTCCTGTTCATAAAACCCTCAATTATCCACGTTCACAATATAACAGTGCCACGCTTGACCGGCACTCTCCGAGCGTGACCAAGAAGCGCACACAGAGCCTGTCCCGGTATGCTTTGTCGGACGGTGAACCAGATGAAGATGATGATGATGAAGCAGCTCAGCTGGCCAGAATGGCCATGCCTTCCTATGCCACACTGAGCCGCAAGCCTACTCGTGGCCAGCTGGCACGTCTTCAGTCCACAACTGAGCAGTCTGTCGGCCGAAGCCACTCTTTCGCCATCAGGGCTCGACGTAAAGGGCCTCCTCCTCCACCTCCTAAACGCCTTAGCTCCGTCAGCAGCAGCAGCACTAGTGTTGAAACTGTCTCTGACACTCCAGCATCACCTTCTGGTGGAGTTGAGAATGGCAGGCCTGGGACCGTAAAGAGCATCGCAGCTGCGTTAGACATAGTCCTACCTGCGCCTCCGGTGGAGCTCCTTCAGGAAAGCCCTACTACTGTTTCCAGTACCAACGAAGGCTGCAGGCGCAGACCGCTGAGTCAGACAGAGTCCACCCCGGTATCCGCCAAAGCAGATACTGATAGAGCGACGAAGTCCGATACGGAGGAGGAGGATGGGACGAAGGATTCAGGCCTGGAGAGCTCATCCTCGCCTCAGAACAGCTCCAGTGAGTGCATACCTTTTGCGGAGGAAGGCAACCTCACTATCAAACAGAGGCCCAAAGTTGGCGGGCCTCTCAAGGCGGAGACTACTCCTGAGTCGCCAGAGAAGGCCAAAACCGCTGAAGTTCCAGAGTTCAACCTCAAAGAGTCAGACACAGTAAAGAGACGGCAGAAGCCCAAAGAGAAAGAGCAGTCAAACACAGTGTCTGAAGGCAGCCCAGATGGCACATCGGTTTTAGAGACTCAGGACATGGTGAAACTCCGCATCAGTGAAACAGATATGAGCCTGCCATGTGTGGAGCTTACTGCCAAACCAGTGAAAGCACCTCCGCCTCTTGCTCCCAAACCTCCCAGTCCCCTGAATTCAACACGGCACGCCTCCAAGCCAGATCCTGCTTTTTTAACAGGTACAGCCTACAAATACAAAGCCCATTAATAAAGTTAGTTTGCTTGTTATTCAGGTTTGATGCAATGTATTTGAGTGCCCAGCTGAATGAAAGCCCTTAAGCTAAATCCCTTAGTTATAAGGTTAAGGGAACCTTTGGGGCGCTTTCAAAGTAGCATGTTTGGGGCGCACCTAGGTTCGATTGACATCAGAGTCAGAGTAATTTCTGCGCAAACAGATTGGGAGGTGCAGAGTTCCATCGGTGAACACCTCACATTACCAGATAATCCATGCCGAACATTGGGACCGAAAAAGGTGCTTGACAACATTTTTGAGAGGAACATTGGGGCTAAATCGGGCTGAAAATCCTGTAGTGTGAGCCAGGCTTAAGGGTGACAGTCAATACTTTTGTTGCAATTCTCATTAAGAAATCCCTTGCCTCCGGGATACTCCCAGGTCAAAATAACTTAAGGACTTTCATGCATCCAGGCGCTGATCTTAATTTTTTTGTCTCAGACAAATCTGATTAACACATTCTATGCTTTGGTAGATTGCATGTATTGCAGTAAAGCAATTGGTAGCAATATTTTGCTAGTATGTTACAGTATATGCAGTGGATTTATTCCATTTTTTTCATCCTTTTGCATTCATCTAAGATTCTTGTTCTGTCTGCAGCTGTCAGCTCCAGCGTGACATTGAGTGTTGTACAGAGTGTTGCCTTTGCAGCACCTCAGTCTCCTGTCCCATACTCCCCCTCGCCAGAGATCACAGGTCAGGGTGTGATATCAGGAAGCCTCCAGACTCTGATGGAAGGGGATCAAGGGTCAACACTGAAGCATCAGAGGCTGGAGAAGACCAGCTCAACCCTGGAGGAAGCACTGAAGGCTGTGGAGAGAAAACTAACTCTGGAGAACAACAATGTGGGGTGAGAGACACGTTCCACCAGCTTTCAATCGACAAACAATATTTTCTTTTTATTGAGGAATTTTCAGAACCTTTCCTTTAAATGTCATGCTTTTAAATTGTCACTAATTTATCACTCTTAATTAAACCTGTTGTGTTTTTTTTTTAGTGTTTCTCACGTAGTCAAGTCTGCAGGGAACATTCTGGACGACATCGGGAACATGTTTGATGACCTGGCCGATCAGCTAGATGCTATGCTGGATTAAAGATTCTCATGGATGTTTATTTTTGAATGGCCCAAAAACAAGAGGGTAGAGATCTACATACTGTATAGGCAGCATGCTTTCTTCTGCCTTATAATTCAGATGGAAAACAGAGATGAACTCTTAAACCCAAAAGTGGGAACCTCTATTGATCTTTATTTACATGGACCACAAAGACATTTATGGACCACATTCTTCTGACTAAAGTCAGTCTATATGTCATCTGTATTTGTTTGTTTGTTTATTCTTATTCCAGTGTCTAATCAACCAGCATATATGTTTTCCTGTTAATGCATTTTGGGGATGAACTGTGGTCTGGACCCCAACAAACTTTACATGATGGACCCAGATAAAAGACATGCACTTAGGAGAATCGTTCCTAAAGCAATATACATTTCAAAACCCTACACTGATTCAAAACATTTCTGGAAAGATTACATTTGGATAGTTCACTCAAAAAGTGCCAATTCTGTCACATTTATGCTAAAGTGAGACATTATGAAAAACTTTACCCAGCTCTTTTTCATAATCCATGATAACAGAATTTTCATTTTTTTGAGTGAACGCTTTCTTCAACATAACTACTTTTCAAAGTATTTTGAAAGAAGTAGCTTGTGACTTAATCATTTCAGCAGGTAATCAGCCTTCGGGAGGTTTGGTGCTTGTACCATGTTTTTTCTTAATGACGTTGCAGATTTGCAGGTTAAAATACATGACTGACATTTTGTATGAAAGTGTGGTTTTAAGGGGAACAGTAAGACTGCCTTATGTTACTAGAGGAGCACCGATGTACAGCAAGCGATTCAGGTTTAACTTACCACAAACTATTTTTGAAGTCTTTAAACTTTTATTAGTCCAAATAGTATTTAAACTTTTATCAAAATATGTATATAGTACACTAAAGGTATATTTGATTGGGAAGCAAACCTGTTTGTTGTACCAAAGTATATGTATATTTTTATTCAAACGATGGGTAATGTTAACACTAACAGACTTGCAGCTAAACTAATGAAATATAACCCAGTGGCATTTCCCCTTTGCACATGATTTGATAATGTATCTGACGTGGAATATAGCCACACTGTTCTTGTGTGCCATACATTTAATTAGATGTCTCTTTCAGGTTCTGTATCCCAGTGAACTGAAATTTAATCTACTGTATGGCATTTGTTTAACCAAGGCCGTTTTAACATTTAACAATTTTAGAACTACAGTTAAGGCCTATTCACACCGAGGACAATACATGCAACTATAAAGTTTTAATAATAACTCTAATTGATCTCTTCAGTACGCACTTATAGTAAACAGAACATTATCATCCACTAGTATGGATGTCAATATAGTCATTATACTGTAGTTATCATTCTTGGTATGAATAGGCCTTTGCTTACGTGAATGCAATATGTTAGTGATGTTTTAAATTAGATAATACAACACACTGATATGATTGTTCAGTACCAAGCCCCTTTTTGTTTTATTTTGTTAACATTTTCTATTAAATGAATTTAGCTATTTTGTCTTTTTTATGTGACTGTTATTTCAGCACTTGCTGTGCAATGCACAAGAGAAACCTCTTCTGTCTGATTTTTCCAGATTGTCCAGACTTGCACCAATTGTTAGTAAGTAATTAAATCGTGTCATACTGGAGCTAAGTCCACACTGGAACGAAGTACTTGTGACTATGCAGATAATTTGTTACTTTTCATCTGTTGTTCCGTTATTAAATCTGATAATGTGTATGGGCCCTTTTCAGGATACAAGGTAAAAGAGGACAAATGTGAATTAATGCCCCTTTCCCAACAAGTAAGCAAAGAGTTCCAAGTGTGTACTTTCTGCATTTAGAATTTAGGATTTTATAAATGGTGCCCCAGATTTGGCGAACCTGTGACTTCTGGCTTTTCGCAAAACATACATAAACACGAAATTATAATAAATATTTTTTTGAACAAACATATGTCCTAAACTTGTGAAACATTGATATTTTAAAGCAGTCGTAGCAATTTATGAAAGAACAAAATCTATATGTGTCACGGGCGAGCCCATTGTGGTGTGATGCCGGCGCCTCTCAGCACGGCGAGGAGCAGAGGAAACAAAGAGCTGAACGTACGACCTTTTTAATAAATCCAGGACACGAAAACAAAAATACTGACTAGGCAGCAAACAAAAACACGACATGAAGCACACACGAGACTTTAACCAAGCATGACTAGAACTCAAAAGACAACCGCTTATATACAAGAAAACTGAAAGGCTAAGGTGAGGACAGCTGAGAAAAACAGGTGACATGAATGAACTAACCAGGACCTAACAAGGGCTAAACCAAAACGGGCACAGACAGCGGGGGGAGACAATCAAGACAGGTACAGAATGTTACAATATGTGGTTTTGTTTGAAAAACTGTAATTTAATTACCCTTTTTTCCTCTCAGTAACTGCAACTGATTACAATTATTTTGTAATTAAATGATGTAATTTCATTACATAGGGTTGGGAACGGCAAGATTGTTTTATTAACGTACACTGCAATAACTTTCTAAATTAACACTGAAAACTCTTCAATAACTGGTTTGTAATTTACAATCATTTAGAAATGATAAACTGATCATTAATAAAATATGAAAATACAATTATTAAATATTACATATATATATATATATGCTTGCTCAAGAACAAGACATTTATAGCTGCACTTGTAAACTGCTTACTAACGCACATTGAAGTTGGAACAATAGTTATTAAAGGATGAATTGAGTATTTACTAATGCTAATGATTCATGGTGTGCAGTTATTATAAAGTGTTACCAAATACTGTAATATTTTATTGGGATTGTGGGGGGAGTGAATGTCCTGCTCGCCCTCCATCACTTCCCAAAAAGAACAACAGAAAAGGCATCAGCTTCTCATCATATTGAACTAGATAAGGTCCCTCTGTTGGTGAAAATAGTCACTACACGATTGCTCTGGAAGATCAGAAGGCTGTGATGGCAGGCTGGCAAATATTATCTAATCTAATGAGGAAAGAAAAAAAAAAACACATTAAAATATAATTTCAATAAAATAGAGAGAGGAGAGTCACCCAAGAGCTGTATCTCAGTCTGATTTAGCTGATTTATTTCATATGCTCTCGTTCAGATATATACGTGGTGCTTGATAAAGTGTTTGTGTTTCTCTTTTTCAGTGTATCACTAAGAATCTCAGATCTCTGTCCTTTACACACTAAGTTGTGTTCTGGCAGTTTGTCCATATCTGCTATCAGTCTGATTTTCAAATCCTGCAGGATATACATTAGTCAGACTTGTGTTGGGGCTCAGTATCTAGTTTTGTCCATGGCAGGCAAAAGCACCCATCTGTAGTGGGCTCTGGGTGCTGTGATGAGATGGATAAGGGGTAAAGCCTCTCCAGACATCACAAAATGAACTCCAGTCCTAGGGTGTCATGTGTCCGTGAATGGGAACATGACAGACATGAAGAGTGTGGTCCATCAAATCTCGACCTTTCCTGAACAACGCAGTTCCATTTTGTTCTGTCACAATTCAAAAGTTTCAAAGACGAAGTTCCAACTCAATGTACTTAATCAAAGAATAAACACCAGGTAATCCTAGGCAATAGTTTGTACAATACACAAAACAACAGAAAATTAACTGAGAATTACTTTTTTTTATAAAAAATGCAGACTCATTCTTTGTAGACAACAGCTGTAGACAAAGCAGTTCTGAGCTTACAAACGCTGCCTTATATGCAGGATGAAATGAAAATGACATTTTCTGAAGACTGTCTTCCTTCCTCTTCTTATAAGTGGCCCTCTGACCCTTTAAGTATACTGATAATGAAGAACAGCGTTGTTCCAGTAGGCGGTACTGTGATCAAACGTGTTAATGCTCAGATAAATACCCAGGTGAAAAAGTGCGGTAAAATGCACTGTATTTAACTGCACTTAGCACACTTCCATAGTGTACTTATAAAGTGCTCTATTTTTGAGCAGTTTTGTACTTAATATATGAAAAAATATTATTTAGTACTAAAGGGCCCAGGTTCATAGACAGGGCTTACCATTGGTCTCAAACTCAGTTCCTGGAGGGCCACAGCTCTGCACGGTTTAGCTCCAACCCTAATAAACCACACCTGATTCAGCTAATCAAGGTCTTCAGGATCACTAGAAACTTACAAGCAG
>JAUMHQ010000048.1:18576597-18594103 GCA_032361165.1 Enteromius paludinosus
TACTTCAGTTGTGTGTAATGAATCTAAAATATATGAAAGTCTAATGTTTATCAGTACATTACAGAAAATAATGAACATTATCACAATATGCTAATTTTTTGAAAAGGACTTGTACATCGTGGTATGGAAAATAGAAGTTTGCATTGCATTGTGGGATACTGTGTACATTATGCTCTTTTGTATACTACACACAGTAGGGTATCCACGTATTCCAAGCATACAAACCATTAAATACTATGCTCAGTATACAGCGTACAACATAGGGGTGGGACAAATACAGGTAGACATGATTAACCAGTAGATCAGATTTCTTTTATGCACTCATGTGTCGACGTGGCTGTGCTATAAGTCAAGGAAATGTTTATTTTGCGTGGATTTTTAAGCATTGCTGTTAAAAAAACAACCATTTTAACAAGTATCCTTACAAACATAGTAAATAAAGCTTATGTGTAACATTGTATTGGATCATTAATGTCAATCAAACAGCAAAAGAGAGAAATCAGACTATAAATCACTCTGTAACTGTAACAAAAATAAATGTGTATTTAATCTACACAGAGAAGAACATACAATGTACGTAACATTTCTTATTTATTTGTTCTGTTCTCTATTTGTAATTTTTTGCCCTTTTTTTAATTAAACTGTAATTTTGGCCTTTACCCCGACATCTATTTTTAAATGCCTTATTCACATCTTCATTGTTTCTACAAAGTAATTGTTCGTCATAGCAAGGATTCATTTTTCAATATTATCAGTCTCCTTTCCTGCTGTCCGAGGAAAGGATATCCTGTGTCTTTGAATCCCAAACACTGAAGCACATTCGCCAAAAAAACGCTGTGAACTGAATAGAGAAGAATGTCAAGGGCGAATGTGACAAAACGGATTTATTCCGAAAAATGGAACAACATGAAATATTCACAAACGCTGATTTATTAAACATAAATAAATGAATAAGAGCGAGAAGTCAACGCACGTTTCACTTCAGGTGGCATTTAAAGGAAAAGTTCACCCAGAAGTGGAAATGCCATCATTCACTCTTTGGTTATTCTGACCTCATATATTATTTCCTCTTTCAAACACAAGGAATGCAGGGATTCATGCTGTCAGACTTCAAGAAGGACGCACCAGGAGCTGGTTTGTAAGTACGATTATGGATCATTTCACTCCTTCTTTAGAGTCTGACAGCATTTCATTTTGTGTTTCATGTGACAGCGAAAATAATACGGGGTGTGAACGATATTTGAGTGTGTGATAAACATGCTACATTTTCACCTTTAGGCAGAAGAAGGCAGGTTTGGGATGCCAGGCGCTCTGGGAACGCTCTATATGTGGAATGAGGGTGTGTCTGTTAGTGGAGCTCGGGCCTGGAGAGGAAACGGACAATGTGCGCTCAGCAGGAACAATAGCAGCCTGTCCAACACAAAGAGCCCGGCTCACAGTAGGAGGCCCCGGAGGCCCCTCTGGGACAACAAAGACCCCTCCATCGCTCTCCTCCCTCTGCTTCCTTCCCTCGTTCACTGGTGGCCCTTCTGTGGCTCTTGCTCCGGATGAAGCGGCCAAACTCAAGAATGACTTCTTTACAGAAATATACATCTTGCCGTGGTTTATTTTTGGTATTATTTACTTTGCCTACAAAATTATTACGTATCTGAATTCATTCAGGAACAAAACACCATTGTGTGCTGTGTGTTAGCAAAAATAGAGCAATATTGGCAACACTGCTTGTTGTCACAAAAAAGTTTTATGACATAGTTGTGTAGGTCAGGCAATTGCATAACATAAATATCATATATAAACTACTTGACCATATCATGTTTAGGGGCATTTATGATAACTTCAGGCATACAAAACCACTATTTGGGCTTTTTGGGCTATTTTGCATTAATAACTTACACATAATAAATGTGCATTTGTAGTTTTAAATTGTGATACATATCTTAAAAGATCATTTTTCATAATTAAATACAATTTAAATACATTTAAATATATATATATATACTATATTCTAAAGGTTTTTACAGAGGGGTTTGTTCAAATATTCTTTGCCTAATTTATAAACCACTATATTTCTAAAGACATTGTGATTTTGTATCTTTTTTGGCAGTATTTCATGATTTACAAAGTAATAAAAATAGACAAATAGTGCATTAAATTAGATAATACATAATTTCCATATTTAAACATACTGTGACATCTTAGAAAAGCAATACAAGAATTGGTAATTCAATTCAATTCAAGTTTATTTGTATAGTGCTCACAATGTGGCTTCATATTTTTCTGTTTAATTCCAATCTAGAGTCCTGAAAACATAAATCTAGCCAAATATGTCTAGAGTTAACTGATGTACTGAACACAATATACAAAAGGTAGTAGGATATTGAGAGATGCTCTGCTTCTGTTTGCTCATGTCTTCCTGTATAAAGGATCTCCTCTCTCAAATATCATGAGGTTAATGTCCTCTCTCTTCCAGAGCTCTCGCCCTCGTCTCTCCCATGAGTCTCTGTTCTTCTCTGTTCCGAACAGGATACGCTAAAAAACCGCTACAGTGTACAAATTTCCCTTCCAGGAACAGTGTTTCCAAGTCATAAAAGCGCTATACTTGGAAAACTATAAATCTATCATGGTTTATTGTAACACCAAAGATTTTTCTCACCAAATGTTGTGTTATTGATTTTGGCCTAAAGAAAGCACCATGTGCATTGGAATGATGAAATGTCAAAGTGCATGGCAATGCTGTATTACCTGTATTAAGCGGTCTTTGGGCCTCAGGCCGGCTCTCTGTGCTGGCGAGTCGTCGTCTATGGCTCTGATGAACTGGCCGGGTCTGGACTTCTCACTGTGCAGGTTAAAGCCGAAGCCAGTGGGGCCTTTCTCAATGACACATAGCCGGGGTCTGAGCTGGGTCTTCAAGTCCTGCAGGACAGACACAATACGACATCAGCACAATCGAACACAAGCCTGTGCCACTGGAATGCAGGAAGTCTGGCGCCTGAATGTCTTTGCCCTTCATTGTATAGGACATCATCTTATATAGTGCATTAAAGAGCAGAAGTGCTTAACTGCAGAATCAAAGAAGGCATGAAAACTGAGGCCGGTTACATAAACTGCTTTTATAGGTCACATGATTTCTGTAGGGGTTTCCTCGAATAGTCGACGATTGAATTTTTTTTCGATTCGAGGAGCCTGATTCAAAATTCCGATTCGACTGTGAAAATCCTTAGTCGGAGACACCCCTAGATTTTTGTAAAGTTCTTAAGACACAGTCTTAACATATTGTCTGTGTTATGTAATCGCCCTGTGACCAAATCCAAACGACCACAATTATATTACATAAGAGCATTTAATTTTGTTTCGGCTGAAAACCTTTCCTTTGTTAAAAAAGAGATCACTTTAGAATACTTAAAAAAGAGTACTTAATTAAATGTGAATTTATTGCAATGACACTTAATTGCAAGCTATATACTAATAAAAATAAAGTTACACTATTTTAAGGCGTCCTTGTTACAGTGCAAGTATACATGTTTAGTACTGAGTAATATTAATTAACTTCATGTACATACTGTATGGTTAGGGTTATGATTAGTGTTTGGCTGAGGGGTTACTTGCATGTAATTATGCATAATTTTTTGTTATTAAAATAGTAAGCACATGTAACGTGTAACAAAACTGCCATAAAATAAAGTTTTAGCAAAAATAAAATATATTATTATTTACATTTATATTCAATATATATGTATAGATTCGTTTTCTCTTTTGAGCAACCCTAAATTAACCCTAAATTCGCTCACACTATTTTACGGTCCAATTCCCGCCACTAATAAACCATTAACTATGTCTTTTACCTCAATAAACTTCTAATTTGCTGCTTATTAATAGTGACTCATTTGAGCTTTGTATAAAATTCAGCTTTACAAAACCCTGTCAGACCACCACAATAACACCACGGGATGAATGGGGGGTCTGACTTTTGCTTTAGTAAACTCCTAACATGCCGTTTATTAATAGTTAATAAGATAGTTGTAGAATATGTGCTTTATAAGTACTAATTTCTATATATGTTTAAGTGTGGGTTACGGTGTAAGAGATGGGTCAACAGTGTAATTATAAATGTAAAATTAATTACATATGTAAGGTATTTTAAGAAGTATGGGTAATGGAAAAACATATACTGTATGTACACAATAAGTGCATTGTATCAAATGATTCATTTAAATGTAAGTACATAGTAGTTAAGGCCACCTCGTTTTTTAAATACACATATCTGAAAAAAATGAATAAGGCAGTTTGGGAATGAAACTAAGTGCACTTCATTTTCATAAGAGGTCCAGTCCTGTGTGCTGCTGGACAGAGAAACAGACCCAGACAGAGGGGGTGTTTTCCCTTTGTCCCGTATTTGATGGAAGTGGACAGCGTACAGGATGAGGTCACCTGATTAAGAGCCGCCCCTCACTGTTCTCACACGGCACACGTACAGTGCATTGTCATCCAGGAAAATAACACCCTTCCGCTCCGTTCAGCAAGTTGGGTCTTTTTATAGTTTTTTTGGACAGTGATTCAAACTACTATTGGTATTTAATGCGTCGTTGATTATATTTAGCCTCTAAAACCTTACAATGAAAAAAAGAGATTTCAACACACGCAGTTTTGCAATCACACCCTTAATCGTTAGAGGAAACAATTCCACTTTCCTAGTAGGTACAATAAACCTATATGAGGGTAGGCGTCGTATTTAGTTTTACATAAACAAAAGCGAGGCTGTGAGGGAGTCTGTTTGTTCATATGACAAACAGTAAATATAAGCAATGGTGTGAGTCTAAACAGGATGAACAATTCTAATCAAGCATTTAAAAGAGCCGTCCACCCATCCCAGCGTTCTCACTCTTACACACAACGTTACGCCAGCATTTCCTCTCAAGCGCAGGAAGAGCTGGACTTCCTGTGGACCACACCTGCTTTCCACTGTCAGAAACAATGCGGAACGCCACCCGCCTTCATCCACCCTCCGGCTCCATCACAGGGCCGTCAGCCTGGCGCTCTGCCCCGGGGCGGCACTCTGAGGATGGGTGGACGAATCAGTTTGTAAAGGGGTGTAACCTGCCCTGATGCATAGTTCTGCTCCTTTTTAGAAACACTTTAACCTCCACTCTGAATTCTATAAATAAATCACAACACAAGAAGATCTGAGCATGCCGCCCACTTGAATAAATCAATCAGATTTTACTCGGTGGATTGTGTGTATGTGGTTAAAATGCAAAACACCAATGAGATGTGGCTACATGAGCCTTTCTTTAATTTGTTGAACCATTAAGCTTTTATTTTGGCACAAACCCACAGGGAGTGAAGCTTCTTCTTTGTGGGTAACACATTTATAGCCTCTCATTTCTAATCTCTTGAATTGGCTGAGCCTTATTGTGTTTTTAGACGCACGTTATAAGAGACCCAAACTGGGTTTACGTGAAATAGCTAGTTTGCTGTGAGATGCTGAAACACCAGATCGTCTAAGTCATCTTAGCCGAATTAAATGACTGATGCCAATGAATTTCTGTCAGTATATGCTCCGCTGCTTTATCCCTAATGCACGCCGGGCCACAGGCCACATCATCAATTCAACAGAGGATGTGTTGTGCGTCCCATGCGGAGGAATCTCAGAGAGGGCATGGAATCTGAGGAATCTGCTGCAATCACAAAAGCCTGTCCATCTCGTGAGGAGGAACCATTGAAATAAAAATGGGAGGAACCAAGGTTTGACTTCGACAGAACATCCTGTGTACACAACCCAGGCCTTGACCTGAGATCAGCCCTGCCAACCCGAAACAATCCCTTCAACTGCCAACACCAAAAGCTCTTATGAAATCTGAAACATGGAGGGTGTTAGTACATATTATGGGTTGCTTTTACACTTGCAGTTTACTGGGCCGCCAATGAATTGTTTTGAATCAGGTTGAATCAGTCAAAATCTGAGAAAATATCCAAAATACAGAAGTGAATCTCTGTTCACGGCCAAACTGAGAAATTGGACCTTAACAGCACAGACATGATGTGCTGTGAAACAGGCTTTTCGAGCAAGATATGCAACGGAAAAAATATCAAAAGACCGGTCAACCAGAAAATGTGCTTTTTTAAGCTACATTAGAGCTAAAGAATCCAAATTTAGGAGACAGTTTTTGCATGCGTAATACTTACATTGCGAATAGCTGTCTGCGGGCGTAATTTCCAAGTGAACCTATAGTGTATTATATATATATATATCACAACATGTCATGAAGACAAGAGTAGATTCTTTTTTTGCAAGCCAATTCTGCAGTTTCCAAAGTGCCCATGAATATTTTCTCACAGGTGTAAATTTCATGACACGGCAAGATTGTATTTTGTAAACTGAGTCAGCTGATGTGATGTTAAAAAAGCTGAAATGTGTTTCCTGACTCTCATTGCAGCACTAGAAGAAATGCAGATGAGTGGAAATAAACTAACTACACTACGTATAAAAATGCAGTATGTTTACGAAATAATTTCTTGTGAAACATTTTATGTTGACTGGTGATTCCTTGATAAAGGAGTGCTTAGGAAATTACATAACATAGTATACACAATGAATCATAAAGCCCCGAAACCAGCCTTAATTAATAGCTTTGCATATTCAAATGACTGTACCCGATACTATGCAGGTATGTAGCTTTGACTAGGCAAACATTTAGCAAAGGAGTGCTAGTATGTAGCTGCCTGTTTAGAATGTTACAAGCTTATAAACCATACACAATTCTACAATCCTGTCATCAGTGACTTTTCTGTCACCCTTACATCCTTGAACATGCAATCCAGGGGGTTTAAGCCCTCAGCTTAGCCATGAGGCTATTCTGCTTTGGGCTTGCATGTTCTTCCCCCATATTGTGTATGTTTCCTTCAGGAGCTCCGGTCTCTTCCACAGTTCATGACTAGACTATGAACATGTGAGTGTGTATGTTACCACATTCTGTGCTGGAGTGACCAATCCTTCTCCTGGGGGTGCGCTGTCCTGCAGAGTTCAGCTCCAACCTGCCCAAAAACCTGCCCTGGATGTTTCTGGTGATCCTGAACACCTTGATTTGCTGGTATAGGTGTGCTTAATGGGTTTGGAGCTAAGCTATGCAGGACAGTGGCCCTCCAGGAGCAGGATTAGATGCCATCGGTCCAGTGTCATTTAAGTATGAGTCCAAGACCACATTTTCTAAGTCTATTTGAGACCAGACCAATTCGTCCAAAAGCTGAGACCAGGCCATTTAGTCCAAATTCATCCGTCTAAATCCATACTGTTTCTGACCCTGGTCCTAGGCGTCCCCCAACACTGCACATTTTGTATTTCTCCCTTATCTGACACACCTAGAGACCTGGAGTTTCTTGTTATGAGGTCATGAGTTAAATCAGGTGTAGTCAACAATGTGTAGTGTTGGGGGGAGCCCAGGACCAGAGTTGAGAAACACTGATCTGGAACTTGAGATAGACTTGTGTCAGTACTACAACACTAATACTTCCCTTTCTACTTTTCCACTGGAGCTGGAACCGGTGCTCAGCTAAGAGTGGTGCTCATTCAGAACTGGCATATGTTTCCAGAGTTTCACCAACATGTGACCACACTCGCTTGTTATCTCTTGCGGAAGGAGATTATTGATCTCTTCTGCCAACCGTTTCCGATATGACATATTTGATTGTGGTGTCCATGTTGTTAATTTACCTAAATCCGTACAGGTTTTAAAAATAGCAGATTTTAAACTTCGACCTTTAAGATGCTCCGCTTACTGATGTCATAGCTTCCCATGTTCAATACAAGCAAGGTTTTTTGGAACCATTGTCTGGACACTGGACCAAGATTTTTTTTTTTTGATTGGAAAAGTGCAGCCTGGTTCACAATTGTAAACCAGCTCTGGCATTAGCCCTGGTGGGAAAGTGGTACCTGTCTGCAGCCTGTGATACTGGGATAGACACCAGCATCATCATGACACTATAGGACAAGTGATTTGGAAAATATATGGACAAATTTACCGTAGTTTATGCCAGTGTTTCTTAACTTGTTTCTTTGTGGCACACCAACAGGCCAACACCCAATTTCCAAACTCTCTAAAAAAACCCCACCTAATTTAACTCAGCTTGTTAGCAGAGACTCCAAGATCTGAAAAGGATGAGTCAGATAAGGGAGACATCCAGAAAGTTGGTGTGCCTCTACAAACATTGTTGGAAAACACTGTATGTAGTCTACCGTAGACACATATGGTAGATGTCTTCTAATGACCATGTTCTTTGTGGGCTTTCTTATACAACATTCCTGACCAACAGTTTACTAAAACACACTTAAAAGTAAACAATCTGACAACAAATATTTACACATAGGCCCGATATATAAATAATTCCCTATTGAACTTCCTGTCCAGGAACTGCACATATTACAGTGGACTGATCTCCACGTGGTGACTGAATGGCACAATTCACATCTGTGCTAAGGTATAAAGACAAATTACAGCTTCCACAAAAATTAAAGACCTTTCTCAACAAAGTGAAAAACATTTCCGTTCACAGCTTCATTTCATCCTGTCGGGTCCAAAGTTCACCCATATTAGACTAAATGGCCTGCAAATGATCAACCTCATTGTCAAGCTTACCCAGCTCTAGGCTACAAGACCACAGATGACGTAAAACAAAAACAAACAGTGTGTGTTCATGAGTCAATAATGAACTGGTACTCTTGTAGCAGGTGATGTATTACTAAACTCTCCCAGAATGGTATGAGAGCTACTGAATAGACAAACATGTCCCACAACTAAGCCCTATTATGTCTTTACCGGAACTCCAGACAGAGTACAGTCTATTCCTTCTCTCTGCGGGTGAATCTGTTATTCTCCATACACTCAAATTGTCTGACCTTATGGTATATCCTTTGTAGTATCCTGTAAGAGAGGAGTGTCTAAGGGAACATTTACACTAGTGTTATCAAGTCACCTCAGTACAATTAGAATAGTCTTTTTGTAAGTCTGGCTCATAGCAGTATTCACGTTAATGATGCAACCATAAGGTTCTGACCCAAAAAAGCAAACAGCCTAAATTACACCGGAAATTCAATTGGGGTGCCTCAGGGTTCGGTACATGGCCCCTTCTTCTTTTCGATTATTTACTTAATTATCTCATCCATCTCAACACACATTGTGTTTAACTGGTCTATAGAAGCTGATTTCATGCTGAAATCATGGTTGTAGAATTGACATGGCCAGGGTGGAGATGATACTCTATTTAAGCTTGACAGAGTTTGTCCTTTCCAGTTAGGCTTTGCTAAAGAAAAGGTTTTGCTTATTGTGAAAGTAGCTGCTATCCATAAACCCCAAGAGGAAAAAACACTTTCTATCTGCTCTTCCTTTGACCAGCCACCCAAAACCACTGACCTGTGTATGAGTGTGAGGTGGGTTTGGCCCAATGTCATAGAAAGATCAAGCAATCCTACTTCAGAGGAACCTGCATCCACCCACCTCCATCTATACAGACATCCTAACAATCATCAGTTTCAGGCCATACTGTACCACACAGAGACTGGTGTTTGTTTATTAAAGGTACAGTGTAACTTGATCTCTAAATCCTTGGCTTTCACACTGACAACAATGTAGCAGGTAAAAAGCTACAAGTCTAGGACAGAATATTACCAGATGCTGGTGAATCAAACTGAGGTGGACCAATGAGAATAAAAAAGAAATGTTTTGAACATTAAGCTGAATTTGACCTGAGTTTCATCTAGTTTTGGTTCAGTGGTGAACAGAGAAACAGAGCAAAAGCTCCAATGTGAAAGTGCCTGACTAAACCAGTCATCAGAAGTGGGAAGAGTTTGTTGCATACAATTCTCAAATCCATTTACACAACAAGAAAGCTTTGCTGACCACACTGACTATCAAACGCTTCAGCATATTTACAGAGAAAAACAAAACACATTTAAAGTGGATGCAGCCACAAGACCAAAAGTATTCCCTTTGTCTTGACCTCTTGAACGTCTTGTTAATTAATAAAGTCAGATCTAGGGTCAGATGTTCTTCTTGTTGTTGGTAGACTTGGTAGAGTTGGTAGAGTGGGATCGCTGCTCCTAGATCAGTTCTTACAGAAAGGGGAAGTTTGATATCTGCACATCCATGAAAACAATCAGAGGAAACCACTCTCAGCTTGCTGGAGTGCCTGCTCTGCCAGCGGCTCCAAGAACAGATTCCCACAGACTGACTACAGCCTGTTTGAAGATCCCCTTTCACAAACACACCAATCACATGATCTTGTCTCTCCATGAATGTTTTCGTTATATAAGTGTGATTACATTTTGAAAATGAACAGAATATTGGTAGTGATTTTCCATAAAGATTGTGATTTTAAAAAAGGGTTTGTACAACTACATGTAATCGAATCTTATTCAACTCTTTGTTCTAGTTATTACACTGAATATCATCAGGCAATATCTGTTGATTCAAAAACAACATTAGCCCAGCCCTTCCTACAGCATGTTTTTGAGAGGAAATAGCAATTTGATCATGATGGCTCAAGGACATCGACAAGGACATTTGTGTCAATTTACTTTTACATCAAGGAAATAAGAAGTAGATCAGTGATCTTGTCTCAGTCACCGAGATTTCAGAGTAAATGTGTTTGGCCGCAGGATGACGGTTCTTCCTGACAGAGGAGTTACGCAAGAAGCAGCAGCTGACCTGGACAGTCACAGTCAATTTAACCCAACACAAAAGCACTTCCACGCAAGTAATTGCCTCAGAGAGAAGGCTTATGTAAGATCAGTCATCTGTGCATGATTGAAAAACATCCCTGCTATCCCCACGATTTCACTCTGACTCCCCCTCAGAGCAACACAGGAAAGCAACAGGCTTTTACAAGGACAAAACTATGAGAAGAGGCATGTGTTGGTCAAAAAACAAACAAACACAAAACTGCCTGGTATTTCTCAGTTTCTCATTCAAAAGACAGTTACAACTCTTATATGCTCTGGTATGATCACAGATGCAAAATGAAGACAACCTCAGCAAATCGTATGTCTGAATGGCAAAAAATGTCCCATACTCACCCAAATTTACTATTGCTTTACAAGTTCTTGCAAATAACTTAAACTAAAACTAAAGGTTGGCTTGGCAAAACCTTTCAAAGCCAAATCAGTTCTAAGGCTAGTCTGAAGAAAAAGAAATGTGCTTTAATGTACTGATTGTGCATGCCAGATCTTAAAAAGTGAAACTTGCCGATAATATCAGTGAAATAATAGGCCACCTAAGTGCTATTCATGAGAGTAAACTTATATGCCTGTCAACACAAGAGAATTAAAGCACTGAAAATTAACGTAAAGTTTTACTTTAAAGAACTAAAAGGGGCAGTCGTGGCCTAATGGCTAGGGGGTTGGACTTGAAACCCAAAGGTCGCGGGTTCAAGTCCCAGGTCCGGCAGGGATTGTGGGTGGGGTTAGTGAATATCCAGCACTCTCTCCACCTACAGTACCACGACTGAGGTGAGACCCTTGAGCAAGGCACCGTTCCCCCAACTGCTCCCCGGGCGCCGCAGCAATGGCTGCCCACTGCTCCGGGTGTGTGTGTGTTCACGGTGTGTGTGTGTTGTTGTTCACTTCTCACTGCACGTTGGGTAGGTTAAATGCAGAGCACAAATTCCAAGTATGGGTCACCATACCTGGCCACTTGTCACTTCACTTCACTAAAATGTAAATCTGAACTGTTTCAACTGAAAAAGAACCTTGTACTAATTGATCTTAAAATATGGCAGTGCCTTTGTTTTGTATGTTTATAAAAAAAGCGCTTAAAGGTATAAGATTTTTCAGAAATGCCTTAGAAAAAGATATGGGCCCTTTAGCAAAACAAACTTGCAGCCAATCAGCAGTAATGGGCGGGTCTATTTGTGACATGGCGGAGACGGTGTTCAGTGAACGGCCGTGCAGAGTGACAGAAAGATAAAAATCAAAAGAGTAAAAAGTCTGCGGAACGATAAGGCAAGAAGTATGAAGTGCTGGAGAGAACTCAAGGAGAGGAAGGCCTGCGATCGGACTTGTTTGGGTCCTTCTTGATAGGTGAGTTACACTGGAAGTGATAAAGCAATCTATGAAAATCATTTGAAATTCGTGTCATAAATAGAATGCAGTTTTCAGTCAAAGATTGGTCTTGCCACTCGCGTTCCCTGTAAGTTAGCGTGACTGATTATAATGACTTCTATAGTTTCACAGAACTGGTTGACTAGGTTGCTTAAGCTACATGTGTGTGGGGCGGAGCTATCAAAGGGGCAAGACCCTTTCGGGGTAGGGGCGTGTTTGTTTTGGTGATTTCCAGTATCAACATTGGCTTCCAGAAATCGCATACCCTGCCTTTAAATGTTCTAACTGAACTATCCTGGCCTTGAAACCAGGCTATTCCGATATATTTAAGTCCCATTTAAGTGGGTCAAAAAAGCACTTGGGTTCAAGTAATATGCATTAACCGTAAATACCGTTTTTTGCAATTTAAATTAATTACAATTAGTTCATACTGAAGTATATTATTTGGAATTAGCAGATTCTGGGTACCATTGAGGTACTAACATGTACACGTCAAGTAATAATATAAACCTTTAGCTTTGTGCCTTTTTTCTCTGCTAAAGATTGTTAAAGTGTTTGCTAGGCAGCGGTTGATAAGCAGTTACTAAGGTGTTCTGAGAGGCAGTTGACAGTAAGAATGATTAGATTTGTTGAGCGAAAGTCCTAGGGAAGCTAGGTTAGGCTAGCTGGTTACACTTTATTTTAAGACGTCATTGTTACAGTGTAATTATACATTTAAGTACTGAGTAATGCTATTAACTATGTGTGCTATATGTTTAGGTTCGGCTTAGGGTTACTTGCATGCAATTATGCATAACTCATTGTTATTATAACAGTAACAAGGGCACCTTAAAATAAAGTGTTATCCTAATATTATCAGCGATAGGAAAATATAGTACAAAAAAGTACAGCTTTTTTCAGCATAACTAGTGGAGGCTTGTAATGTTTAAAGGTACTGTATAGTTTAAGAATGTATCACAACCCTATTTTTCTTAAGCCCGACCCCTAAATTGTCAATGTGACCCTCCGAGAAGACATTCTCTCATACATACCTGCCCTCACAGACTGTTTAGACTAGTGTATTTGCCACACAGGCGATCACTACAGGTGCAGAACACATCCACACACTGAGACCACACTGCCAGAAGGGTATTGTGGGTAATTTGGTTATGCAGATGACACGAGAATCAAAAGGAGGTTGACGCGGTAAACAGGACTGTCACCACGGGGAGCCCAGCTGTTGTGGAGTCTGGCCTTTTTCCTCCTTGAGTAATGTGCAAATCATTATCATGAGAGAAGCGCACACACACAAGCACACACACAAAAGACAGTGTGGTTACAAGCGTCTGAACAAAAAATAGAGCCATGCATGAGAAAAACAAAACAAGAGCTTTCTCAGACAGCTCTACTTATATCATCCTTCAGCGGTGAAACACAACTGTGATCTGTTTCTCAGGTAAGCTGCTTTAAATGACGCTGTTCCAGGTATGTTCTGGACACATGTGAAATTGTGTTTAATCCGCATCAAGGCTGAATGGAGTTGTTTGTCTTCTGTGAGAGCTAACTGTCTTCCTGTGCTGGACGTCCTCCTCGACACGCCACTAGGTGTGTGTGTGATCTGCCAAGTGCACTACGGTGTGTAGGTGTGTGTTTCACAGTTGTCATAGCACACTGTTATAATTGCTTGAGGAACACAAAGCGCTTTTTTAACTGCACATATGGACAGAAGAACCAATTCAACTTAAATATTCGGATGTAATGAGACATTTCTGTGAATAAAGCATGACTAATAGAGACAAAGGTTAGGGTTAGCTTTACAGTACCATGGTAAAGTGATAAACAAGGACCACATTGCATACACCATGTATTTTGCATGATGATTACCATGGAAGTGTTATGGATAATGTAAAAAAGACCATATCATACTTTGTTAATGGATTATTTAAAAAAAAATAGTTATTTCAGAGCTAGTATGTTGATATAGGGTATAGGGCGTTACAATGCTACAGACGTGCCCAGATGTTTTGATTAGTGTTAAACAAGATTTTAGCGCTTGATTATTATTGTGAAAAAAAGTACACTTTTAGCATGCTTTAAAAATGAATATGCTTATATATGTTTTCAGACTAAATGAAAATGTTTATTAAATTTATTAAAAATGTATATTAAACGCAATTAGCTAAACATTAGAGGTCTTACGTTTCACCCATCTTTATGTGTTATTTTATTCATTTTAATTTTATTATTATATACTAATGTAATTTTTATTCAAAATGATCTTGCTTTTATTTGTTATTACACATTTGTAGCAATGACATAAGTTGCATTCAAGCTACATTTACTTTTAAAGTAATATTGAACACAACCACAATTAATATTATAATCAAGTACTTTACATGCACTTTAGTACGCATCAAAATGAGTGTATTAAAAATAAAATACGGAAATATGATTTACTAATGTATGTTGAGTTGGAGTTTTAAAAATGTACTTAATTGAATAAAGAAACCCCATTTAAGTGTTGTACACTTAAGTGGCCTTGTTTTTAATTCATATTATTTTATCTGCAATATTTGTAACGTTTTTGGGGGGTTTTTTCTAGTAAGAATTGAAGTACACCACAGGTGTTAAAAGAACTTTACAAGGGTTTACATCCTTTATGCACATTAATAATACCATGGTAAATGATTATCGTCGTCATATATGATGTGTTTGCATGATGCATAAAACTACACAGAATAATACAGAGGAACTGAGAACTGTAGAAGTAGGCTACCCATGTCTTTTTTGGCTACACTTTATATAATAGTTCACTCTAGACATTCAACTGACTAACTTTGTAAATAATTCTCATTAATTTTCATCTCATATCTCATAGTCAGTATGTTGTGGACCCTTCAAAATAAAGTGTTAAAACATATTAAACAGACTGCTAATACTATACACTGGTAGTTGACATGTAGTTATTATTAGTAACTTTTATTTACTTATATTAAGTAACTAAAATGAGTATGGAACTTTAACTGTACTGTAGATGAACTGCTAAAACTACCACGTGACGTTTGAGTCTCTCACCATCTCCGAGCTCACGGATGTCCTGAGTTTGTCCACCGCGGGAATGTGAACGGGAATGATTTCTACGTTCCTCTCCGGCAGCGGAGGCGGCGGCGGCGTGTCGTCCCGCATCATCTCGTCGCTGATTTCAGCCTCGTCATCTCCGCACTCGGGCACCGGGATGCCCTCCGTGACAAACTCCTTCAAGCACTTGAGCTCGTGTTTCTTCAGCAGCTCGTCGGTGTCGGCGTCCACCACTACGAGCTGAAGGCTCCCGTCGCTGGCGCGTATCCTCGCCACGACCTGCTGATGGCTGTCGCTCTCCACGCGCTCTCCGTTCACGAACACCAGCCTGTCACCCGCGCGAAGACCGGACAGCTCGGCGGGGGAGTCGGGCTCCACCAGGCGGATGAACTGGCCGCTCTTGCCCTTCTCTCCGTGCAGATGGAAGCCGTATCCGTTGTCGCCCTTCTCCAGGACGCAGAGACGCGGGCGAAGAGTCTGGCTGGGCATCACGCAAAGTCACCTGTTGATTTAATATGACAAATAAATAGGAACGAAGGGAAAACGAGAGTCCTGCGCTCGGATGTGCTCACGGATGAAGCATGTTAACGCGCTCGGCCACGGTAAATTAAGTGGTTTGTTGATAAAGTGTGTAAGAAAGTTCTGGTGTCCGAGTGTGTGATCGGCAGCACATCAGCATCCAAATCCAGCCCCTGGAGGAGTGACTCCTCTGGAACCACCTCCTCCTCCTCCTCCTCCTCCTCCTCTAATGGCTTTCTGCACTCATTTAAGAGAAAGCAGGGGTAACTTAGTTAAATAATGGATTGCATACCTTATTTACAATTATTATATTGACAACTCATTTATGCAATGTTCATTTATATAAAAATATGACAAAACAAAAAAATGGAATAAAATAAAATAAAATAATAGAATTTGAAAAATCTAGGTAAGCAGAATATTTTCCTATCCTATAAAATGGAATTGGAAAAAAATAAATAAAATTATATATATATATATATATTTTTTTTTTTTTTCTGCATAACGAACAAAAGTTTTCTTTTTTCTTGCATTTTATCTTCTCCTTGTTGCAGATTTCATGCCCCTGTGAAGAAGTTAATGTGGGCTATACACATCAGACCGAAAGAAAATGAACGTCACAGTTCCAACAATTTTTTGACACCAGGTGAAAGATGCCCAGGGTTCCTGATCACCTATGAACATGCTATAGTCAAGAGGCATGAGCACTGCGGACGTGGCCGGAGTAATAAACTGCACTGCACTGTAATGTAAGACACCTAAGACAGTGCTCTTAGGAGATTTGGAAAGATAGCTGATAGTTATTGCCGTGGTAAACCACATGTGACCATGTAATCTCAGTGTTGCAAGCAAACGGTCTATGGTTGCAAATTATAGCTTGAAAGTGGAGTATTTCACAGCAAGAGCTGCTGAATATGGCACTGTCCATTAGGATGAGATGCACTGCAGCACTTAAAGCAGAGAAGTTTTTACATTATTCCAATTTCTGTAAAAGCTGTTCATGTTATGTATGCAGTATACAGTATATACAGTTGTGCACATAAACTTACATGCCCCTCGTAGAATATGCATTTTAACAAAATAAGAGGGATCATGAATGCTATGAATGCTCCTGAATAAGCTATTTTACATAACAGATGTTTATATATTCTCCACAAGACAATATAATGACCCCCTCCAAAGGTTCTCAATGCTATGTATAATTTTCTGGATGATCCACAACTTTTCTTCTGTTTTTTAATGGTTGTTCATGGGTCCCTTGTTGGTCCTGAGCAGTTTAACTGCCTGCTGTTCTTCAGAAAAATAAACCAACTCTTGCACATTCTTTGGTTTTCCAGCATCTTCTGCATATTTGAACCCTTCCCAACAGTGATTGTAGGATTTTGAGATCCGTATTTTCACATGGAGGACAACTGAGAGACTCATACATAACTATTATAGACTATAAGGTGAAAACATTTAGTGATGCTAAAGAATGCATTGTGAAAAATGCACTCATGCATTGTATGTTACAATACAGGGTCTTAAGTATTCAGACCCTTTGCTCAGTATTTAGTAGAAGCACCCTTCTGATTGAATACAGCCATGAGTCTTTTTGGGAAAGATGCAACAAGTTTGTACACCTGGATTTGGGTATCCTCTGCTATTCCTCCTTGCAGATCCTCTCCAGTTCTGTCAGGTTGGATGGGAAACGTTGGTGGACAGCCATTTTTAGGTCTCTCCAGAGATGCTCTATTGGGTTTAAGTCAGAGCTCTGGCTGGGCCGTTCAAGAACAGTCACAGAGTTGTTGTGAAGCCACTCCTTCATTATTTTAGCTGTGTGCTTAGGGTCATTGTCTTGTT
>JAUMHQ010000048.1:18620589-18631109 GCA_032361165.1 Enteromius paludinosus
TAAGCTACATACCTTCTATGTACATATCAGAGAACAACTTAAAATATTCTCTCAATGCATTCTATGGCACCTTTAAATTTTTTCAAGCTCTGGTCTTAAACTTTTGATCATCAGAGAGATTCCATAGTAGCATGTTTTAGCAGAACAAAACAAAATGCACAACATCATAAAATTACCATAAAACGTGTAAATGCAACTATATGACTTTTTGCGGACTCCAAATGTATGACCGGTGTATACACCTAAGCTTTAGTAAAATGTAAATAAAATTAAAAGTGTGTACATTTGGGAAAATTGACAATTAATTTGTAAGCCTATCAACAAACAAATAAAACATGACACAGTGACTTGATTTCACATCTTTATTGTGCCATCATGTGTCATCTGTTGCTGCCCATTGGCCTTAAAAAGGTTCGGGTTCAACGTGTCTCGAACTTTTCAGGTTAAGACTGATGTTCACAGCCCACAGAGACCCGGTGAGACTGATGATGAATGTAAAAACAAAAGCTGAAGCAGCATTCTCAAGTTCTCACCGACAAGTTAAAATATGATTTAAATACAAAAATAGCATTCATTCCATCATTCTTTACATCCTATTTTCTTTTGATACCACAAAAGCTTCATCGAAGCACGTACATGAAGATAAAAAGGACACTTTAAACCTAAAAAACAAAAACGAACAGTTTTCTGATCACCAAATCAAAACCTGAAACAGCCCCTTTGAAACACAGGGCACTTACAATCTACCATAAAAGAAGCATTGTATCTGCCAAATAAAAGCAGCATGTCACACAAGACACATTTGTTTGAACTTATGTTTCCCATTGTCTTCACTGGAAGGCGAGAAAGCCAAACAGCACACATAAATGGACAAACGTGGGCGATTGAAAACAGTAACAACCAGCCATGACACATTAAAACAGACTCTATTCCAATATGAACGGTTTTCTGAATTTAAAGGGAAAAAAAATTCATTCTGTTATCATGTGCCAAAACCTGAATTACTTTCTTCAGTGGAGCACAAAAAGAAGCTGAACATAAAAGCACAGAAATACCTCAAGTCTATTTGACTCATACTCTGCATTTCAAATCTGAAGCTATACCATAGCTTTGCGTGGACTGAAGCTCACCCAAAATATGAATAATCTCTTACGCCATTCCAGACTTGTATGACTTTAATTCATCTTAGAAACACGAATAAAGATATTTTTAATGAGACCTCCATTGAAATTCCATTCAATCAACATTTTCAAGCTTCAAAAAGGTAATCATAAAAGTAATCGCAGTGACGGCAGTGGTATAATCCCAATTTTATATGTTTAATGCTTGCAAAAAAAATGTATATATATAAATAAATGTTCATTACATAGCTGATTTTGCTTGGTTCATTTTTCTGGGGCTAAAGTGTGAATTTCTTGGATACCACAGCTGAAAGAAATCAGTAAGAGTGCATTTCTCTCTTAAACGTATTGGAGATCAATGCGGAAGTGGTTTGATTTTGGTTGAATGGACTGGAAGTCAAATCTTTCAGGTTTCATTAAAAAGCACTTGTGTCTTAAAGATAAACCAACGTTTCGAAGCTTTAGAACATCATAAGGATGAGTAAATGAAGACGGAGCTTTCATTTTTGGTTCAAATAAGTTACTAATTGGAAATCTGCCTTTTCGTCATTTCATTTTTGCATATTCAATATGTTTGTTTTAATACTGACCGCTGGGTTTTTAATGGCAATTTTGCAATCCTCAATGGAAATGGGTAATATGTGCGTAAATTGAATCAACTCAACTTGGGTGGAAGCATGTGATTTTTAGCTTAATTTTCAGAAGTGAGACCAAATACCATTGGTTCTTGAGTGTCTCGTAATTTGACAGAATGGTAGCTTTGAATATAGAAATGGATTTTGTTTAAGATACAGAGAAGGAGGAGATCTTCAGAGAATAACTTTGTTTCTCGAGACTGGAAATATAGCAAACGAGCCATTTCCATTCATTCAATCGTCTGACCCATTACTTCTTTTGTGCTCCACAGAAGTCTGACAGGATTATGTGAAATATTACTTTAAATACATTTGTTTATGGACATTGGGGCAGCTAGTGTAAGTCAAGTCTCCAGCTCTCGTGCTTTTCTACACCGGCTTCAGTTCAAGAAAGAGTATTAAAAATGATTCGTAGTTGAGAACCAAACTGGTGGAAGACCAGAATTAAGTGTGAAATGCTGTAACACGGTATACAAGCACAAGTGTATGTATGAGCGAGAGATCACAGACTGATCTTCAGCAGGGTCAGATCTTCAGGCAGTCTCAAATATTTCAATCCACGTCCTCGTACTTTGCGATTTGTGTGCAGCTGAGCAGTAACGGATGAAGCAGGTCCTCCAGATGAAGTGTTTTTCAACTTAATAGGACATTCAACGACGTCACATTATTCCAAAACTCAGATTGTTTCCTGACAGACGGTGTTCGTTAGTGTTTGTTGTGTTGCTGTATGCGCTGATTCCATGCAGTGCTGCGTCTCCGAGCAGCTCAATCACGTCACGTGAGAGAATGTATCAGTCCATTGGCAGAATTTTATGATGATTCTACAAGCTCCGCCCCCTTTGCTGAGACTCAGCCAATCGGAAGGGAGCTCTGTCATACAGTAAAGTGCACTTCTTCAATCTGCTTCTGAAGTTTTGATATTAATGCTTCAAAATAAGCATAGCGATACAGCCAGAGGACTCCAGCCACTTGCCTCCAACAGCTTCAAATACCAATTTTGACCACTGTTTTACAGAGGAATATAATGTTTTTTTGTTTTTTACATTTTTTTCTCGTAACAAAGAATAAAAGTGTAAAATCGTTGAGATTTGGGTCTTTGTATCACAAACCCACACCTTAAACTATGTGCTAATAAGACTCCGAACCTTGTAACAACGTATTTAGATGACATCTGAACATTGATTTATAAAAGCAAGACTCATACACCTCCACTTCTGGTAGTCTTCTTGTGCAAATTTAAAACGTAATTTTTTTCTCATAGGTTCACCCTCAACCAGTTCCAGCCCTCAACAGAAGGTGCCTTGACTTGTAATGGGATGGTCTTGAAGACCACGACTCGTAAACATCACTCTTGTTGACTGTTCTTCAGGGCCTTTGTTTGAGCTTGCAAGGCTACCTAATACGACCTGTTTTTTTGACTGGGCCCAGTTCTGATTTGGGGTCGGGGGACAAGGAACTCCAAGAGGTCTTGGTGCAGAGTCCTGTGGTGGGACAGGAGGAGGTCTGCTCAGAGCAAATGTCTCCTGTGACCCAGAAAGCCCCAACAGAGCTGTCCACCCAGGCCTCCAGCGGCTTTCCCACCAGGGAGGTCTTCTTCTGCGCCTCCTGCAGGGCAGGCTCACTGGGCGGCAGCTTCAACACATGGGCGAGCTGCTGGAAGCTTTGCTCCAAATACACGTTCCCCGGTGGACCTGCATGTACCCAACCATGGTCTTCTGAAGAGAAGAGAAGAAAAGAGAAATGTTAGTAGCCTGTAAACACTTATTTGCATTCAGAATCAGACAGGAAGCTATAATAGGCTATAGTCAACTAAATGCTGTATTATATTCAATATATTCAATAATATATATATGTATAAACAATAGCTGATTTGGTTGTCATAAACTCTCAAGTATGGTTTCTACACAAATAAGGGCCATTATTGTGGACTATGTTGTCAATCATGGCCTTACAATGGGCGACGGGTGCAGCTAAATACTGGGAGATCGACCATATCCTAAATTAATTCAAACTTTTCTATACAGTCTCTTTCAATAAATATCCCACATACAGCAACTTTGTATTTTTTTTAAATGAGTATATGGTATACATGAGAAGAGCAGCCTTCTGCAGTTCAGTACAGTAACTGCCATCGAAACTGTTGCTACTGTTCACGTTAGGTAAAACTAACAGAATACTCTATTATATTAACAGCATGACTAAGCATTTTGCATCTTGTTTGTGAACAATGACAAGGACTTTTCATTCTGATGGCACTGAGTAAGTTACAGGCTTTCGCAGGAAATCCATTGTGTGGTGCTGTTTGTGCAGACTGTTTTCAGAAATGCATATTAAAGAGACTGAGAAAAACTTCTCATTTAAACAGAATTTCACGATGATGTCTCACCTGTGCGCAGGGGCTCACGTCCCTTGAAGGCCAGAGGCATGACCAGAAACCGAGCTTCAGCTACACGCTCCCACAACCGCAGCACACGGACCGTCCACACTCCAGGCCTGAGGGGGCGCTGAAGTGGTGGCTTGTATTGCGTAAACTCTGCCTCGACGTCTATGCTGATGTCATAGGAGGCTGCTACTATGTGTGCTGGGTCAATCCACACTATGGTGGCTGTCAGGTTGGGTCCACGAGCCCATTTCTGAACTGCCACCGGCTCGTCCAAAGGTCCCATCACACCACCGAAGTTACGGAAGATTCGCTCCTTTGGGTCCCACTCGGTTCCGACCTACCATAAAACAGCATCCACAAAATATACAGTGTTAAACAACTCTCTAAATGCACGTTTTGTTTCTCTTTTCGTAAATGTTTCATGTATGCATTTAAAAAGTCTTAGGCCACGAGTAATTTTCACCAACATAAAAAAAGGTTTAAGTCGGATATTCCTATCTTTTGCAGTAGCGTGTCAGTTGGAAATATCAGTTTACATTTCCAAACATTATTTTTGTCATTAATTGTAATAATGTAGAGAGATTGTTGTTGGTGAAAATACTAGTGGCCTAAGACTTTTGCACAGTACTGTACATTACAATACAGAAGATTTATGTCTGTTAATTGTGATTGAAGTATACCCAATAATTTACAACCCCCTGAACTCCCTGTTCTTCTCACCTCAAGGTTTTTGAGACGCTCAAACTCATGAAGGTTGTGTTCCAGCTGCATAGTTGCTTGAGGTACAGCCCACACCTCCAGCATCTCACGGGACCTGGTCACCAAATTCTGCACCTCCTGCCTAACCAGGTAACCCTGGAAACGGTCATCATAAAAATACAGGTGCACAGAGACTGGGTATCCAATAGGTTCAAACCTGTGGGTAAAAAAAAAATCAAATCGATAATCTGAAAACTAGACTGGAGGACTGGATGTATGGTTTGATATGGAGGGACTGGGGTTGAAGGATAGATTGGGATAGAGCAAGTTTGGGCAAATTTGGTCCTGGAGGGCCGCTGTCCTGCAGAGTTTAGCTCCAACCCAAATCAAACACATGTAGCTTTCTAGTGATCTTGAAGACATTGATTAGCTTAGGTTGGTCTGATTGGGGTTGGAAGTAAACTCTGCAGGACAGTGGCACTCCAGGACTGAAGTTGCCCAGCCATGAGACGGAGAGCTTGGGATGGACTGGAATTGGGATGGAAGGATGGAGGGATTTTAATGGATTGGGATGGATTGGGATGGACTGGGATAGAGATATTGCAATGGATGGATTGGGATGGAGGGATAGATGAATTGAGATGTAATGATGGTTGGGATAGAAATCTTGGGATGGCCTGGATAGATGGGTGAATTGGGACGGATGATTTTGGTACAGGGATGGATTGGGACAGTAAGTTTGAGATGGATTGGATAGCTGGATAAATTGTTATGGAAGGATGGATTCTAATGGAGGAATTGATTTGGATAGAACGATTGGGATGGACTAGATGAAGGATGGACTTTGATAGGGCGATGGATTAGGATAGAATGATTGGATGGATGGATTGGGATCAAAGGATGGATTTTAAAGGAGGGATGGAATGGGTTAGAAAGATCGTGTGGACTGGATAGATGGATGGATTGGGATTGAAGGATGATTTTATGGAGGGATGGATTAGAATAGAAACAAATTGAGAAGGACTAGACAGATAAATGGATTGGGATGGAAGTAGGGATGGATTGGGATAGAACGATTGGGATGGACTGCATATTGGGGTGGATTTAAGCAATGGATATGAGGGATGGCGGGACTGTCTGTAAGAATGGACAGATTAGGTCGAAAAAAATTGGTCACCTGCAGGCCTCAGAACTGCTTTGAGAGGTCTCCCGTTTATGGAGGCCAAGTCTAAAGAAGGAGGAGTATGCCGTGAGGGCCACATCATTGAGGTACGAGACCCCATCATCCTGCTCGAATAGGCTTTCCCAGTATGCTTTCAGTGCCACTGTGCCTGGAGGGTACTGCCCATACAGATGATTGTCCAAAATCTCAATAGACTCCTGGTTCACTGTGGACTCAAACTTACGGGCGAAGAAAGTGGGCCTTGTTAGTTGCTGCCAGGGGAGAAAAGAGAGGTTGAACTGGCGTCAACATCTATGATCTAGCAAGAAAAGGCAAATTTTTATGAAAAGCACTGGTTCTCATTCACTAATAATAGGTTGTACATCGTACACATCATTCACATGCCTGTTTAGTGAATGAGGTTTGATAGTTGTGATAGTTTCTGTATTGTGTGGCTTCTGATTCACTCTATCTGCAGGGATCACTTAACGGTTCACTGACCTGTATTCTGATTAGGTCTGAGGGCTTGAAGTCATTTGGTGAACAGCCGCACCAGTCCACAATGTGCTTATACTGGCATTTGCAGCCCAATTTCCGGTTCCAGTTGGTCACACGCAGATTATTGTCGACTAAAGTATCGCACATGTGGCTGTTTCCCAGCACTGTGTGAAAGAAAGACTGAAAAGCAGACAGAGAGGAATTACTTAATATACCCTGAGGGAAACAGAACTAAATATTTACAGCTCACTGCTGTGACAATTAAATAAAATTAATATGGAGTATTACATTAACAGACTTATGAATGTATGAGTCAACCAGATTGAATTCACAACAATAATAGTGATTCATCCAGCTTATTTAAATGGGCCATATCATCTTGTATTATTTTATTTGAATAGTCCAGTACCTCAGCAGGCAGAAGAGCGTAGGTGTAAAACTGCTTGAGCCCCGTCACCAGCTTGTCCTGTGAGTTCACCACATACTCCACAAACTTGCGCGTAAGGGAGAACCAGTCCGAGCCTCCTGACACCTCCAGCCCCTCGGGGATGGTGCGCTCTCCCAGACGCCACATGTGGTTGTCACATTCATGGAACAGGCGATCCAAACCCTGCTTTTTAATGAACCTACGTGACAGGAGAGAGCAGGATGGTGACTGATGTCATGATAAACACTGTCACGGCTAGTTAGGCTGCATTATTTATTTGAGGAATGTCAAAAGTGTCAAGACGGTGTAACTATCCCGAAATCATAATGAGTGACAGGAGGAGTCTCATTAAAAGGCCAAATTTCTAAATAGAAAAAAAAAAAAAAAATCTAAAAAGTATAAAAGTTTGGCACAGACTTTTATTGCTGACCTGGAAATAAACCAACCAACCAAACAAGTAATGATAACATAAGTATATGAGGACACTTGTATACCATTGCGTAAAGAATTAGTAAATTATATATTTTTTTAAATATCTACCGTTTTAATTTCAGGCATGGCAAGGATAGCACAAGTTTTAAAAATATGTATATTTCAAGTGGCAAGGTCAAATAAACTATGATATTCCTAATTCAAATATTCTATATTTCTGTAAAGAATGTTTGAAAACCTTTTTTAAAAAAAGCATTTTTAGGGTAAAAGGTTATTACTTCATTACACCACTTGACAAAAAATATTTTTTTTTCTAACATTTGAATGCAAGATGAAAACAAGGGTTAATTTGTTTAAAACTATACAGACTAGGGTTGGGTGATGTCGACCAATTTGGCATCGTACGATGTCTAATGTGAAACGACGATGGACAATGTCATCGTCGTCGTATGCGGCAGTTGTTGGGGGGGGGTCGATTAGTTGTAACTAAAACACCAAGCCCCGCTCCACGACTGACAAAAATGACAAAAACACGGATGCTCGCGTGCGAGTGCTTGAATTGTGCGAGGGTTTGAAATGAGCTTGCGGGCCCCGTTTCTTCGCATGTACATCTGTTTTCCTCTCGCGAAAATGATTTACCGCGCTCGCCAGCATCAGTGGTGCGCTCGCTTATTAATGGCATAGATTTGCCACCAATCCCGAGTAGTGTAGATTAAGTGTGTTTTTCGTGAGCTGGTTGCTGCTGCTGCGGCGGGGCGGAGGATTGCGATGCCGGCTCAGGATCGTGATGTCTATCGGCCATCGGCAATGGACGATGGCATCGTCTATCGCCCCAACCCTAATACAGACATCCTTATTTATTTATGTATTATTACATATATAGGTAGTTTTTAAAATGTTTTTTTAAGTCTCCTATGTTTACCAAATCTGCATTTATCTTATCTTAAATACAGTAAAACTGTGAAAATATTATTACAATTTAAGTAGCGGTTACCTATTGTACTACATTTTAAAATGTAATTTATTCCCCTGATGCAAAGTTTAATTTTTAGCAGTCAGTACTCTAGTTTTCAGTGTCACATAATCCTTCAGAAATCATTCAAATATGTTGATTTGATACTCGAGATACTTTCATATTTTTGTAAAAACTGATGCATTTTCAATATAATACAAGATGAATTTAAAGTTTGAAACATTTATTTGAAACAAAACAATGTGCTCTTGCACGAATATGAATATTAATTTATTTTAAAAAGTATTATGTTGTGCATAATTAGGCAAAAGTATGTATAGAACATTTATTTTTATGCATACTTTTGGTACATCTGGTTTTCCTGAAGGCTTTTGCGAGTATAAAAGCATAAAAACAGAGATAGTTTAGTAAGTAAGTTTGATTCATTTGTGAATGAATTCAACTATTCCAATGAATGAATTTACTCTGATCCACAATCTGTGATGCATTTATAGCATCCCTAGACGCTGAAAGTATATCAGAGTACTAGTATAGACCTGGAATAACTTCAGAGTTGAATCTAAAATGAGTTTACCTTGCGTTCTCTCTGCCGTGAGACTTCAGGAAGTTCTTGTCACGGTTCTGGGAGAGAAAAGCCACAAGCTCATCATTGGTCCTGTTTTAGATGAAAGTGAGAGAGGAGAGGAAGGAAAAGATAAAAAACTGAGGATTATGTCAGAAACCCAGTGCTGACTGCAGGGTGGCGTGGGTGACGTCTTCATCTGGAAGGAATTAGCTGCTGCTGTATCAACGTCTGACATGTGCATTAGGCCATATACACCGCACTCGGCGTATTTAGCTTGCTTTAAGAAAGAAAAAGCATCAACAGCTGCCGGGATTGTGAAATTGTAAGGCTCTGATGTGTTAGAGAAATCCTCCCGAAACAGATTGCGAACAGAGACCGATTTGCCAGCATCATCACGCTGGCACACAATGACAGCGGCTCTGAGTTGACTTCTTCAGACATATGCTCATGTCTCTCCATATGTATCTCTTAAATCAGTACCATCAATCCATCCCATGCCTTTTCACTGACCTCAAAGCAATGCATTTTGGGATTACCTCCTTCAGAATGATAGACTTCATCCTAACAACCTTTTGAAATGGCTTAATCCAACAACTGAATAGTGCAGGGTTTCCAAAACGGGGGTTTATTGGGGGATTTTTGATGGACGTGCCATTTTAAACCATTTTTATCCTGTTGCGCCCTCTAGAAGACTGTCGACTATTCGACGTTGAGCTTAAAGGTGCTGTAGTTTTTGACTCTACCAAAGCATAAAAACGCCACAGATTTTCATTTTCAGACAAACAAGCATGTTTCTTAAATATCTGCAAACATATGCTCCATGTCAGAATGTCGGTCTCGGTTTTGGTTTGTGTAACCCACCCACTGAAAGTCTACCCAATTGTACTTTGTTGGTGGAAAACACGTCATGGAAGCTGCCAAACGAAAGAGGTCAGTTCCTCTTAGTGTCGTCAATCAGGCCGGGTGAAAAACAAAAAAAACCTCACCAATATTTTGAATTTGGACTGCAATAACTAATTCAAACACTACAATCCCATCAATCCTACACACAGCACCTTTCAAGAGTCATGGCACAGCATTAAAGTTGACTATTCGGTGTAACCCCTATTCAACAGTAGTGTCTTTTTATACAGTGGGTACGAAAAGTATTCAGACCATATATTGCAGCCATTTGCTAAAACCATTTAAGTTAATTTTTTTTCCTCAATGTACACACATATTGACAGAAAAACAGAATTGTTGCCTTTTTTTGATTTATTAAAAAAGAAAAACTGAAATGTCACATACTCATGGTGCTGTGACACTCATATATTTAACTCAGGTGATCTACTGATCATCCTTGAGATGGATCTACTCCTTTATTTGAGTCCAGCTGTGTTTGAGTATATGGATTGGACTTGATTAGGAAAGACACACACCTGTCTATATAGGACCTTACAGCTCACAATGCATGTTAGAGCAAATGAGAATCATGAGGTCATAGGAACTGCCTGAAGAGCTCTGAGACAGAATTGTGGCATGGCACAGATCTGGCCAAAGTTACAAAACAATTCTGCTGCACTTAAGGTTCCTAAGAGCACAGTGGCCTCCATAATCCTTAAATGGAAGACGTTTGGGACGACCAG
>JAUMHQ010000048.1:18714249-18724355 GCA_032361165.1 Enteromius paludinosus
GCTACCTCCCGTTCGCTCCATTCGCCTGAGCAAACTTTTCTCAGAAGACCTATTGTTTTATCGAGTCATGCGACCACAGTATTATCTGAAAAATTTGCTATTGCGGTACGACGGTATTTACAATACCTCTACATCCCTACTGCTAACTCTTTATTGTGATGCTCTCCTAAAAGACGCTCTACTGACTATAAGTAACTTTGCAAGTACATATCAACTTATTCTAACCCTACCAGTCCCCTACTAGCACTCTATTGAGAGTTTGTAGATATATAGGTGCAATGTTACATATAATCAACAGAATACGTTAAAGGGACCGTCAAAATAAAGTGAAACCCAAGAATCTAGCCACAAACATTGTAGTAGATTTTTTCCAATCATTACTTTTTACAGTAGCATTACAAAAAGTTTTAGAGCTGTAATGACAAACATGCTCATCAGATGTTAAACTGAAACCAGTCACCCGAAAACAAACTCAGCAGAAGGTGCTTTCACAGTACTGCTACATTACAATATGGACCTTTTTGCATTTCTGGGGGTTCTGTGATATATAGCAAACATCACACGGACCTTCACTCTCTCAACCATATATATCGCTCAAGTATACGCTATTTCACAATATAACCTATTCACATGGAAAACTGTGATCATATTATTCTGCAGCCTAGGTAAGCAGATATTATTTTTGGAAAACATTAAAAACCTTTGAGCGATAGTAAATTCAAAGAAAAACATAGATGATAGATAGATATTACTACATTCTACTAACTGTAGAAACACAATATCTGAAAAACATCCATTGTGCATCGCTCAAGTCTTTTGTTTTGCAGTGGTTGTATCTTTACCTTGTCATTCTGTTATAGTCTCTTGCCTCACAATCTCAGTATGAGGCTCAACAGGAATGTTTGCCTGCTCTTCAGTGTGTTTTCTGATGGGAAAGGTTTAAGCAATTCAGACACTAGTTCTCATAAAACTGCATTTGAATAAAAGAAGCAGACAACAAATCTGAAAACGAAACCATATGCACACAGTTTATGGCAATATTTGACACGACCGAATCGATCCGAGATCAGTGCAGAAGCACCATCAATGAGTTTAACACGTTTGTAATATGTTCATCTGTACATAAAGCTGGCCTACATAGACACATGCTAAGTTACTATATTTCAATCACAAGCGAGAAGATGTGATTTAATTTAAGGAAGGTATGTTAATTCAGTAACTCGCTGTTTGTTATTGTTTATGAGTTCCTAGCAGCTAATCTATTAGCATTGTTGTTCATGGTAAGAAACTGATGCTGGCTTCACAAGCTATCGGAGCATAAACACCGCGACTGCATCACGAAACACACAGACTAACGCGCACACAGAGGAAAACACGTAGAGTAACGCTTTCAAACCTGTCTGTTCGTTTCTGTTTCTTATGCTATCTCTGTATTCAGGCCTGGATCGGCCGCAACGTTGCTAATGCCAACCAATTATTTCCGGTTCAGCCGAAGAAGCCGAAAAAAAAGGGACGCATGCGCGGACAGAGCTAATGCCTATTTAAATTTAGCCGACGTGCTGTTAAATTAGTTTTCTTACTTGACTGTTTGCGAATATGAATCGCGCCTTTTCAGATTTGAAGTCAGCACATGTAAAGAAGTCGGAATACGCAAAACTAGTGACAGCTTTTTTTTGATTGGTTGTAAAAAGCGGGACTGTTACTTGGGATGTAAAATATTCTTTGTAAAAATAAGTGAAACTGGACCACTAAACCTCATAAGGGTAATTTTTCTACTTGAGATTTTTAAGTAATTATAAATATTTTTTTCTATTCTGTTTTTTATTTTGTTGGTTTGTTAGGATATTTGGCTAAAATATTTGAAAATCTGGAATCTCAGGGTGCAAAATAAAATAAAATAAAATAAAGAAATAAATCTAAATATTGAGAGAATCCCCTTTAAAGATGTCCAAAGGAAGATTTTAGCAATGCATATAGCTTATCAGTATGAAAGGTCCTTGCACACAAAAAAGTAAATACGACGTCACATTGTGTCAAACTTCTGTCTGTCATTAAAAAAATATATATATAAAATAATAATAGTAAAAAAATCAGGTTCTATTTTCTGCGTTATGACACCTATACCATTCATTTTGATAAGAAAAGTATGACGAATATAAACAAACAAACAAAAACCTTAGCCAATACGAAAATTTTGGATGCAGGCTGCAAGGACCTTACGTTTTGATATATTTATGGTAGGAAATATACAAAATAGTTTCATGGAACTTGATCTTTCCTTAATATCATAAGGATTTTCCCCATATAAGAAAGATTTATGAGCATTGTCGGCTATTGCTACAAATATACTTGTGCCATTTATGACCACTGTTGTGCTGCAGGGTCACATACTGAGACATATTTTTATGAGGATGCAGCATTTATATCAGGAGGATGTATAAAATAAATGGCTGACATTTAGTGCAGTGTCTTATTTTATAGGTGCATAATCCAAACAACTAAATATCATTCTTCCTTGAGTTTAGCTGAAAGACAATATAATTTGATTATTTTAATTTAACTTTAATACACGTTTTGCACAGTTTTGTTTTCTGTATCTACTTGGAAACAGTGAATCTTGTTGAAATGAAGATTCCTCTAACTTTCGAAGATCAAGACCTGTATTAAATATTCCCATAAAGGAAAATAAGTAAATGGAGTCATCTATACATTACAGATAAGGAGCATTAAGTTGTTATAATCTTTAAAGGTTTGATGCAAATCGCAAAACACAACATTTATAGAAAAGCAAGATTTTATTTAAGAAAACATTGTAAAAAATAAGATAAAGATAAGACTTTGACAAGAGACATTCAAAACGTCAGTAGTGCCCTCACTCGTAACAGTAACGCACAAAGCCTCAGTGTTTCTTCGTAAGCGAGTGTGACGGCAGACTGTGGTTCTGTGCTCTCCTGCTGCCCAGCAGACAGACGGCACCATGCTTCACTTCTCAAGCATCTCTTTGGATAAACAGGATCGTATCCCTTGTCAAGTAAAAGATCGCTTTTCTGAATTGTGAAAATGATAACAGTCAAGAGCATGTCAAAGGGACCCCTGGTACAACGTAACCTGATTCTGCCAAGTGCAAGATGTCCCTGGGACAACATTCTGATCAGATTTACAGTTTTTTGTAGTTTAGGCTTACAATCAGACATTACTGATGGGTAAGGGTAGGTTAAGGTGTAGAGATATGGTCAAGACTATATTTTTGCATTAAAATGTTGTCCCAGGATCAACAAAGTATATACTTGGCAAAATTCGGACGTGCCTGGTACAAACGCAGCAGTGAAAAAGAACAATTGCAGATGTCATACAGAGAAGATCTGGCTGGTTGTGCGAATGTATGGTGCTAAAGAAAGTTTCCGGTCTTACTGTGTATGCCATTGTCTTTTTTTTTTAAAATCAACATTTAATAACTTGCTCCACCTCAACTTTTCTTTTTGTCTGACATTAGAAAGCTCTCCTTAAACCATCTGACTGCATTGCAGCATATACACCCACTTTGCATAACTCAATTATTTCCTAATGAAAAACGTCCCCTCCCTTCATTTTTCCTCGCTCATTACTGTTTCACTTAGAAATACTTAAATGACTTAAAAAGCAAACAGATATGCAGGGGTTGGCGTCCCTCTGTACTGCATAATAATGTTGCGTCTAGCTAAAAACGTAAAAAAGATAGAGAATTATTTGGGAGAAACACACAAAATGCAAAGCTCAGGAGAGTGATCTGAATGTGTTTTGAACGCTAGCTTTGTTTTCAAGTTCTTCCCGGGGTCAGTGCTCAAACACAGCCTGTCTCGAAGAGCTTGAGCAGTTCTTTGCAGTCTGGGTCGATGAGGTCTGCTGGCTTCTCCCCATTTTCATTCTCTGCTTCCACACTGGCACCCAGAGAGAGAAGGTACCTGAAGGAGGAATTACATTTGACATTTTAATACTAATTTAGCAAATATTCACAATCTGATAACATACCTTTGTAAAAAAAGAAGTACACTTTGGCAAACTTGGAAAAGAGAGAGAGAGAACAATATGGAATAATCCAATAGTTTGTAACCAGGCTGTTTTGGGTCACCATTGACTTAAATAGTTGGGAAAAAAATACTATGGAAGTCAGTGGTGACCGAAAACAGCCTGGTTACAAACTTCCATTAAAATATCTTCCATTGTGTTCAGCAGAACAAAGAACTTCATACAGACTTAAAAAAATGCTAACAGAATTTTTAGTTTTTGAATAAACGATTCCTGTAAGTTCAACTGAACTTAATGTTTGTGGACACATCATTGTTGTTAACCGCAATTGAAATTAAAATGTATTATCGTTCGAGTCCTTATCTTCCTTACTTCTAGTGTCAACACATCAAGTGTATTTCTTTAAAGAATATGAAAAAAATTATCATTTGAAAATGTAACTGGAAGTATAACAATTTGAACAATTTGATGTTATTACAAAGAACACTTTAATTGTACTTAAGTGTAAAACAGTCATGAAAGTATTCTTACTCTTACATTTAAGTGACCTTTTAGTAACTAAAAGACCACCTAACTGTACTTAAGAGTAATAGTATATACTTTCATTTTAGTCAAGTCAAGTGTTTTACACTGTGCTTTACTTAAGAACTAAAAGGCCACTTAACTGTACTTAAGTGTAATAGTATATATACTTCCATGACTGTTTTACACTGTGCTTTACTTAAGAACTAAAAGGCCATTTAACTCTACTTAAGAGTAATAGTACATATACTTTCATGACTGTTTTACACTGTGCTTAACTTAAGAACTAAAAGGCCACTTAACTGTACTTAAGCGTAATAGTATATATACTTCCATGACTGTTTTACACTGTGCTTTACTTAAGAACTAAAAGGCCACTTAACTCTACTTAAGAGTAATAGTATATATACTTCCATGACTGTTTTACACTGTGCTTTACTTAAGAACTAAAAGGCCACTTAACTGTACTTAAGCGTAATAGTATATATACTTCCATGACTGTTTTACACTGTGCTTTACTTAAGAACTAAAAGGCCACTTAACTCTACTTAAGAGTAATAGTATATATACTTCCATGACTGTTTTACACTGTGCTTTACTTAAGAACTAAAAGGCCACTTAACTGTACTTAACGGTAAGAGTACATATACTTTCATGACTGTTTTACACTGTGCTTAACTTAAGAACTAAAAGGCCACTTAACTGTACTTAAGGGTAAGAGTATATGTACTTTCATGACTGTTTTACACTGTAACTTAAGGACTAAAATACCACTTAAGTGTAAACTATAATTAATGGTTACGTTCCCCAACACAGTGCTGCTCACAATAAAAATGGAGGTAAATTAAATAATTTAAAAAATGGACCACTTCACCCAATATTATACTGTTAGCCTAGCAGCATTCTAAACTCTATTAAAATCAGTTGAGAGTCAGGTCTTTCAGAAATTAGTTACATTTAAATTATCGCACATTGATCACTCGTTAGGTTTTATGATATTTAAGGAAAGTGCCTTTTAAGTAAGCAGTTTTATTTGGAACTCTGTCATGGTTTTTTAAGTCAATGCAATAGTAATTTGTTTTCAGATGGTCACTTTTTCATTGATATTGCTCATAGGACTGCGTATGTATGAGTGTGTTCTCACCATGCAATCTCAGGATAACCGTCGCTGCACGCCATATGCAGTGGCGTCCAGCCGTTCTCGTCCCTCTGGTGAACGTCAGCTCCGTACTTTATCAGGAGCTTCACACACTCCAGGTTTCCCGAGAGCACGGCTTCATGGAGTGCTGCCATTCCTGAGGACAAAAAGACAGCTTTTGTTAGGGTGCTTAGTTTATCTGTCCAGATAGCAGTGAGATGAAACCTTTTCAGAAAATACCTGACTCAAACAGATGCCATAAGCTTTAACTGTTTACACCTAAAAAGACAAATCAAAAACCATTCATCAATTATCAAAATGTAATTTCTGTGTCACACCAAACATAATCCCCCAAATTGTCTATTATTTTGGCAAACGATGCAGTCCGTTTATGTCCTCGTTCATCTTAACACCAGTCACTCAGCTGGCGTAAGCGGCTGTATAAATCTGATTTGAATTGATCCATCAAATGCAATAATTTCTGGACACCTTTTTAACCAATCACCTGAGGCATCATGTGAATGATCGCTCTGTATTTGTTCTATATATTGCTCCTTAATGGCCACACATTAAAATATATTGCAAAAAAACATCCTTTTGTTACTAGGACCGTACACTCAAAGGGACATCTTTGTACCTTATTTACCCCAAAAGCTTTAGTAGTACTTTATCCACCTTTTTCTTGATGTAAAAATGGGTGCCATTTGTAAATTCTATGGGTCTAACTTCCTGTCTAATCCACGTCCAGCTATTTTTAGTTTGTTTTGCTGCTTGATATTTAAAATTAGTGTGCCCTATCATGTTGTTTTAATGTATTATCACTGGTTTTTAGTGCAAACAGTTTTACCATTTACTGCACGTTTCCTTGTTATTTACGTATAGCGTCTAATGAACCTGAAGCCTCATAGACTTACTTCCACGTTTAGTAAAATGCTGTATAGGTGCATACTAATACTCTAATATGCACTTTTTAGGGGTTTAAATTAGTCCCTTTAAGGGTACTGCCCTAGTGACAAATTGTTATTCCTTTTAAAGTAAAAGCAATGCAAAATTTTATAAAATTTTTATGAAAACCATTATTTTTGTAGATTTTATGCATAATTTTCTTTACTATAAATTCAAAATGTGCAATGTGAATCGTTATATATTCATAATTTACCCATCGTAATATAATACATTTTGTACATGCAAATAAGTTTTATTGTAAATAATTTTTTTTTTTTTTTTTAACAAATTAATGCAAATGCATTCTTTTGCGTTCAGCTTGTTTTCCCAGCTTGTAAGCTCATGACTTTGTTGTAATGTTCATGTGCAATTAACTCATAAATACGATCTTTTCTACATGACTGAGATGAGCCATAACTGCTGAAGCTGAACCCCATTGACCCTGCCTCAACTTCCTACGATTGGTTAAACTAGAAGTTGACATGGCATGTTTGATCTATGTTTTAAACAAACCGTAAAGCCAGAGTTTACACTCCACAGAAAGTTGACCTACAAATTGTTTACTTCAATTCAACACACTGAAATACTCTGGAACTGGTGATCGTAGATTAAACAAGTGAATTAATCTGTTTGCACTAGACGCATGAAAAGTGAGATTCACTCACCAGAAGGGAAGATGGTGTCCAGACGCACTTTCCTCGCCCTCATAAACCGCCCGATCTGTTCCAGCTCGCTGTGCCGGACCAAATCCTGGAATATGACATCGTTCGTGAAGCGCACGGCCCGGGCGGGTTTGAGGGCTACAGTAGGAGTAAGCTGTACGCTTGGCCGGGCTGAGTTGCTCTGCCGGGACGACTTGCTGTAGATGGGGGTGTAAGTGGAGGTGGGCTTGTAGGCAGGTGTGTAAGCAGGTGGAGTGTGGTATGATGGCGTGTGGAGTGCAGTAGGGCTGTACTTTGAGGAGCTGTAGTATCCGGGTGAGTACGAGCTGCTGGAGTAGTGTGACGGTGTGTAATGGGTGGAGGTGTATTGTGTGCTGGAGCGTGTGTACTGTGACACCGGGTACTGGTAGCTGTACTTCATTCCCGCAGACGCCACGGCTTTGCCTCCCCCCTTGGCTCAAGGCTCAGAAGGAGGACAACAGACAATCTGAAACTCAAGTCAAGCTCCAAGCAAGAGTAAAATCCTGTTTTGGGAGGGGGATCTTGAACCTTTGAGTTCACTCTGTCTTCAGCTTTTACAATCCGCTTCAAATCCCAAATAATGTCACTTTTCCAGAAAAATCAGTTCGCTATTGAGGGGGGCGGGGGTTGTTTTCTTGTCAAGTTTAGTTAGCTTATCTCTCCCATCACCACTTGTTTCATCAGCTTTATTTGCACGGGCTGCACAGTCTGCTCTTCTGGGAGTGAAGGTCAAAGCAGGGTCCTATATACCCTTTGTAGGGTTATTTTGGGGATGTCATGCCTTGTATCGAGTGACTGTGATGCAACTCCTCCCACCGTACTTTCACATGCACTCAAGTTTTGACTCCACCCCCTCATAAACATCTATGACAGCACCAGTGCATGTTCTCTGAGCGGCCTGCGGAGTCTCTTTCGAAAAACTTGGACAATGCGTGTTTGCCACATAAATGAGCTCATCCTCTATGGCGTGATTGAGCACATGGGCAACAGCTGAAGGGAATGAGCGTTTTACGAGAGGATCTTCGCTCTAAGACCTGAAAGAGACATGTGATCTTTCTATAACATTTCAGTCGATCGTAGGTTTTAGATAGACACCCAGCTCAGAGAACACTGTGCACAGGTTCTTGAACCCTGTCCATAAATACAGGGATGAAAACATAAACAATTGTTTGATGTACCAACATGTACTGAGAATACAAGACAGCATAAAAATGAATGCCTGCTGCTTTATTTGAAATATCAGCAACATGAATGACTGAATTCATGCAATATATACATAGCATATGACTCCAAATGCAGCACAAGGTTATGCTATTGACAATGTAATCATATTTTTACTATAACACATAAAAAAAAAGAAATGTTTGTTGTTTGCTTTTAGTGTTCACTATCCCAATATGAATGTAATCAATAGAAATTCAAGCTGAAACCTGTTTTTCATCATCAACACACAGGAAAAACACAAAGCATCATATGATGTACCAGAAAGCAGACAGAAACATTGCTTTATTGAAGACATAAAGCTCAAACAAGCATCTAAACATGGGCTGTGTGCTGTGCCAACGCATTGATGCTGTCTAGTGCTGGGTCACACGGCTGTAAATCAGGCCTGCTAAATTTACCAACGCCCTCAGTATTGAACCAAGTAGGTCATATGATGCAGGCACTCAAAAAAAAAAATAGTTCTTTTCGATTTCAGGCAGATCATTGATTCTATTTCTGTATGTCACGATGGGACAAGCTGCTTTAGCTATCCTGTGTGAGGAATTCATTACGTAATAATGTGGTTAAATTCATTTAAATTGAATACATTTTAGTATCAATAGAATTAATATAACAATAAATTAGGTTACACTTTAAATTGTCCTAATTATGTTATAACAGTAAGTTATGCATAATTACAAGCAACCATCCATATCCATAACCCAATAGTACATACAGTGCAGTAGTTAATTGCTTAATGGAATAGTTCACTCCAGAATTGATATTTTGTAATTAATAAAGGACTTTCATGATACTGTATGACTTTATTTCTTCTGTGAATCACAAAAGGAGAAGTTTTGAAGGATATTCACACACACTCTTTTGCAAAATGTGAAAGCGAACATTGTGTCTGTAAAGATTCAGAAACTAAAAAAATAATAATTTTCCCAGCTAGCATTTATATTATTTTATGAAGGAATATTTATTTTATATAATACGTTTTTATGGTTTTGGTTTCAATTAAATACAAACCAACTCAACAGACTGAAATTGAAGTCGCTATCCACTGCTAAAGTAGCTCTTTATTCTCATCTACATTTTCAGTATCTTGATTGGTTTCAACTTATGTGAGAACCAGCGGAGTCTGGCTTCCACTTGCTATGGCAAGTCTTTGTACAATAAGTTTGGTTATGGAGAAATTTCAGAAAAGTCAGAAAAGAAAACCTTTGGTGCATTTCCATTACAGATTTGCGCAAAATCTTTGCAATATTTTATAAATGTCTATAAAATCTTATTGTGAAATTATGGCGTTTTCATTAGCCAAGGTTATATTTTGCAATAAGTCGTGGTGATGGATGTTGGTAGGTTTATATATATGGCAGCCAATGCACTGGCTATTGTTTTTAATCGAAGGAGATGTATGCATGTATCTTTAACAAAGCAGCGCGTAGAGCCACTTGTGTGCGGTGTAAAATAAGGGGTAATCCATTCAAGCATTAATGGGAAGAAAAACCACTCATATTTGAAAGCGAGTGTAACGCTTCAGACAAGAGCAAAGACCAGCAGGTTGCGTTTCAACAAAGAAGGTTTATTAACTGAACTCAAGACAC
>JAUMHQ010000048.1:18726620-18737090 GCA_032361165.1 Enteromius paludinosus
ATAAAGGATGAAATAAATGCTTACTAATGCTTAACTAATCATTCATAGTGTGTAGTTATTATAAAGTGTTACCGAATAGGCTAGTCTATAGAAGGTGCAAACACAAAACACCATCATGGTACACACATGACACCTAAATAATGCAATAAATATTGATTAAAAAAGAAGAGATGAAAGATGATGTCACATAAAGCCCAAATGTACATAACTGATAACAAAAACAATTTGAAAAACATGATTATTTCAGCAAAATACTTTCAAATGTGGAGTGTCCCACAGGGAATTCTGGGAATATCAGTTTACAGTTTTTGACTTAATGTGTGCTTTATACTACTTATAAACATCAAATTAGGAATTTATTGAGGCAGGAGTCATAGTTAATAGTAAGAACTGCTCCCCAAAGTTTGACCTGTAATGTCTCTCCTTAAATGATAAAAGTATGAAAAAGTGCAATATATTGGTATAGGATTGCTTGAAGTAAAGTGGCTCAGAGCTGAAGTCTAGACACAGAGATTTATTAAAGTGGAGATAATTGAATTTTCCCAGTCATGGGTGGCTGTTTTTACCCCCGACTATCATATTGCACACTCTCTTTTATGGCAGTGCCTCACAGCTTGGGCTCACAGTTGAGGAGAAAATGAACACGATTGGCTGGAAGGGATTGTTTCTTAAAACACTGCTTTACTATTGGATATGTGCCAGCGTGATGCGACCTCTCACTTGATCGGGTCGACAGTTCAAATAAAGCATGATAATCATAGTACAAGCAGCCCAACTCCCACACGTACACGGCTTCATAGTGTACGTGAAACACACTTCACTAACAAAGAAAGCCGAGAACTCCTACACTACATCATGGGCCGAGAATATCACTCCTGTGTTAAGTGTCTCTTGCTTTCTCTGTATAAAGCATTTTTATATGTGCAGGGCCAAGATTAGTTTTTTCTTATTTTCAGGTGAAAATCTACCAGATGGATTTAATTTATTTTGCAAGGATGCATTCAATTAAACAAAAGTGTCAGGAAACACATTTATAATATAACAAAATATATCAGTAGTATATACGGCTCAATGTGAAATCAGGCACCTGATTGCATTTATCGCTGATTACAGGACCGTGTTTACTGACAAAACGCGCATTACAGATCGGCCGATCGTGATCGGGACATCCCTAGTTACAATCACAGTCATTTTTTACAGTGTAATCATACCGAAAATGTTTAAAAAGCAGTAGCTTGTGTTTTATGGCAAACATGTAACCCCATATGAAATAGGTTAAAGCTAGTAATTAAAAGACTGCTAGTTCATCAATGAATAAAATAATCAGCCTCAGTTTACTGTGCTTCAGTAAATGATTATTTGCTCACTCATCATTTTGTTTACTCTGTCTTCACGTGGCGAATTGATGTTGTGCTCTCAGTCTGAAAAGGTGCCCATTTATGAGAGCTTTGGTATTTGACCTCTCCGCCTCTTTGGCTGCAGTGTCAGTCCTGCTGTCACTACGTTAGATTTGCAACATGCTCAGTGCTTTACCATAGAAGGCTGTCAGGTACCTCGGTATTAGGTGTACTGCTGTAATCCCAGTCCTGTGTTCAAGCATTAAAGGCATTATAACCTAGAAAAATCATTTGTGCGTGTTCAGGTGTTTGCTAGTGTGCATTTTTAGGACTGTTTTCATAAGTTTGTGCTTTATGATTTGCTTAGTAAAAGTATCCAGTTTGGTAACATGCTAACATTTCATTTGTCAGTCTACCTGCTGTACGTGTGAGTTTCTGCTCACAAAGAACACTTTCAATCAGTCTCTAATCTATTCTTTTTATTCTGTTGCCTCAGAAAACTGGGTAAGAATAGGATCTGTGGATTTTCACTTTGATCTTTGGACCATAAAGACTATAAAGGATGCAAGAACAGAATAGAACCAGGCAGCATAAAAAAGTATAGCCCATGTCTATATCAGGGTTCAGTAATCCACTGTCTAAAAGAAGCGGCTAATAACCCTGCTGCAAACGCTGACCACTGTAAAGACACTGGAGACACAGTGCTAGCATGTGGTCTTTAGCAAAGTCTACTCAGAAAGCCAGCGTTCACCACGTGCCATGTGACAAGAATTTTGATGGATTGATGGAATGAACTATTCTGAGCAATCAAATTATGAGAAAACTTGCACTTCCTACCAAATAAGTGAAAGTTCTGTCCTGATTCTAAACATTTGATCATATAGATGTTTACTCCCCTGGTGTGCTGAATATAAGACTATAAAGCCTTTAAAAGACTGGAGAGCTGACAGATTGTAATGCCCTGGCACTGCCCACTGTGGCCTGTTATCTGTGAGAATTTTCCAGGCTTAAACCGAGCTTTGCACTCAGCAAAACAAGACTTTTCCACACCTAGCTCTGGTTGCACGAAGTAGACCCATGGATGCCATTCCATAGACTGTAGAGTTGCTCTGCTTTAAGTCACCAGCACATGTTTTCCATTCAGCTTCCTGTTGCATGTCAAAAAATAGAACATAATTTCTGAAGCGTTTATAAATTTGGGACAAATATGTTACAACCATAGCACAAGATGCCATAGACACTCCCGAGCCACGACCACCGCCCAAGATGGCCGTTACGCCAGAGACACAGCAACAGCCCAAGACGGCTGCCAACCCAGAGACACAACCACAGCCCAAGATGGTCGCCAATCCAGAGCCACTGCACAATATGGCCACCAACCCAGAGTCAATGTAAGTGCAAGTTTTCTCCGCCTATGCCCGAAGGCGTAGAGCCTTCATCCTCTATGGATTTCAAGCCAAAGTCTCCAGCCACATCGACTGCTACTCCAATGTTCCCCAGCATCGAGGAGATGGCACTTGGAAACACCAGGGCTTTCCGGGGGCCTTTGTGGCTGGTCCTCCACTAATGTCAGTGAGAGCAGCCAATCTCCTTATAGTACCAGCGCAGGCTATCACAGAGACTGTGCCACTTTCCTCTGTGATTCCAGTCATGGCCGTTGCCCTTTTGTGTGTGTGGGTCGCACACTGTGCTCCAGGGGTTCTACCTATCCACAAGCCCATGTCAGAGACCTAATTCCTCATTCTCATGAGTTTGTTCCCAAGTCTACCTCAGAAACCCTAATGGCGCCGGACCAGGCTATAGATCCTATGGAGGTTCCACCGCTGGCTGCACAACCCACAGAGGTTTTGGCTAAAGCGGAAACCACTCTGGAGGTTCTGCCGGTGGCTGCACTGACACCAGAGGTGTCAGATGACGATGTTGAGTTCCTGGAATTTCCCCCAGTGGCTGCATAACCCCTGGAGATGTCGGCTCTGGCCGTAGAGTCTCTGAATGGTCCGCTGATGGCTGCACAGCCTTCAGGACAATAAGTATGCACCATTGAGCCCTCGCCTTGCCCTGCCATGGACAGAAGGGCCACCACTGAACGCTCATTATGTACATTAACTAATGTTAATAAATGACATCTTGTAAAGTGTTACCATTTATTTATATCCTGATACTAAATCTTACTAAATTGCACCTCATATATTTATTGCTTGTCATTTGCCTTTGAAAGAGGAGAAATACATCTAATATAAATGTGCATAAAATGCTATTTTTTTAATCAACTATATCTATCCACTTTATAGGTGGTCCTACAATGTACTTAAATGTAATTTAATCATTTGGTACAATGCTCATATTGTGTACATACATCCTTTTACATTGTAATTACAATTTCACTGTTGACCCATTCCATACAATTTTAAACCAGCCTTAAACCTACCCATGCCTGCCCCTAACCTCACCTGTATCCCACCTCAATAGCAGAAGAAGAATTCAGTATGAACACGGTAAGGACATTGCACTTATTTTATGATTTAAGTACATAGCAGATAAGGTCACCTAATATAAAGTGGGACTGATCATTTTAACACTACCACTTATGTAAGACACTATGTCATACACAAAATAAGCACCACGTAAGACACCAAACATTTAAAGCAGTAGGAACAGATGATTCTCCTGGAACTGAAAGTCCGTCTGTAGAATTAGTGCAGGTTCTCCTGGGGCTGTTCATAATGGAGCACAGTCTAGCTCAGATGGCAGATGCTTAATGGTAACAAAAATAGGTAGTGATTTACCCATGCTCCTCTCACCCTCCTTGCACTCTGAGTGAAAGCAAAAGTCCTTTCTTTCGTTTACGCCCTGCTGAAAAGACCAGCACTATAATGGGATGTTGCTGTGCTGGTGACTTTATAGGTATCTTAAAGAGTGGGTAATATAGTTTTTAAAATAATATCATATTTGCAGTTGTTAAAGTAGCTGTCCTTTAATGTAAACAGCCTGCAAAGTTATTGATCCAAAAAGTACATGATTAATATTGTCTCTCAAAACAAAGAGTCAATTTAGAATCGCGAGTTGTCTCATTCTCAAATCTTCTGCCTGTTACTGAAATACGTCACTAGGTTACATATTTGCATAATCCCCGCCTCCGGGCGAAATCCGACCTGCCCACAAACACTTCCGCTAGTCAGTTTTTACATCATGTCAAGAATTTGCTGTGTTCTCCGCTGTGAAAGCAATTGTATTTTGTTTTCATTGCCCAAGGATGCTGATGTAAAGAATTAGTGGTTAAACCTCATTATTTCCACAATACCACAGCAGTACAATGAGAACCTTTTGTTGTGAGCTCCTCATTTTACCAACGCCTGTTTTTCTAATCTTCAACGCAGGATTTGCTAAACGCTTGTCCATGAAAAATAACTCCATACAAGCATCTCCGAACCACAGCTTGTAAGTGCATATACAAAGTTTAAACCTACCACTGAAAAAAACGTTCTGATCAAGTCGTGCTTGCGATGGAGTTTCTGGTTGAGCAACTGCATCTGCATCATCCTTATCCTCGGACTCTGGCTCGAATTGATGCCTTTTTTGGCATCAATGAATTATGGAAACTAATGTTTCCTTTCCTATTCGTACACTGAATAATGTTAGATACGGAAAGACCAATCAAAAAAGGCTCGGTCAACTGACCAATTAATTTCTTTGACAGAAAGGTTAAATTGGTTGGAACCATATCTATATTGTAACATTGGAGAGGGAGGTGTGCGGATCCATTTGCAGCACTTATTTAACACTCGCTGTCAGTCAAGCAGTGGTCATAAACGGCAAACAGGAATATAGAAGACAAAACAGTGATGTGAACATTAGTAATGGTAACCCCTCCACCCAATCTTTGTTGGAAGCAAGGCAATTGGCCCGAAGCATGGACTTGAGTGTTTGATGGAACCGCTCAAGTGCACCTTGTGACTGGGGGAGATAGGGACTTGAGGTTTGATGGGTTACCCCAAGTTCTGTTAGTAGGCCTTTGAACAATTTTGAAGTAAAGTTAGTTCCCAAATCTGTCTGTATAACTTTTGGTAGACCAAAAATGTAGAGAAACTTCACGAACTCCCTCAGGACAACCTTGGCTTTAATTGATCGCAGGGGAACTGCTTCAGGGAACGCGTAGCAGCACACATCAGGGTTAAAACATATTGATGGCCAGACAAAGGGTTACAAAGGCAGGCGGTGGAGATTCAGGCAGAGTAAAACAGTCCAGGGTCATACACAGAGAACACAATGAAAACAGGGAAAACACTCGGAATTGAAACACCTGTGCAGGTAATCAGTTCCAGGTACAGGGTTTTATGGGAAATGGAGTCCATGAGTGTGGTCCTGTTTTGGCTGGAGTGCCCTCTGGCGGAGCTTAAGGGAACTCCAGCAGGATATTGTGACACCTATAATGGTTCATCAACATGATCAGCACCAAACCAGCATAAAATGGTATGCACAAGCAAGAACTTCTAGCCAATACATTTGAACAGAAAGGCCATTCTGAGCTGGATTTCTTGCACAACCACCTAACTGGCCGCTTCACTACAATACTACAATGCATCACTGGAGAAATTAACTAGCTAGCCATGACAGTTTCCCAAAGCTGTAGTGACATCGCACATTTAACCCTTTTACTACTATGCAGGCATCACACTGGTTCCTTCAACAAAATTCTTATAGGATTTTTCCATTGGCTATTGGACTTTTGAGGTAAATGAGCTCAGTTACCAAAAAAAAAACGTTAATGAGTTCCTAACATGTTGAGAGCTGTAGATCCAACCACACAACTTTGTGAAGACGTTTGCGAATGTTCAGAAAACACCAAATCACTGAACTCGGTTGACAGACATCACACCCTGCTAACAATACTTTTGTGAAAAACACACACCAGGTCGGCTAACGTGATTGTATGCCATGATGGAAATTCAGGCTGTTGTTGTAGCAAGGTTAACACTCTTACCTCATGCTGATATTATGACTAAAAGAACATCCCTGGTTTGTTCCAAACACAACAAACCACAAATAAAATACAGGATGTCCAGCTCAGAGAGCTTCACACAATGATTCCTTCAAAGCCTTTTATGATGTGTTTAATGATTTGACTCTTTATTTCTCAGCAGTCTATTGTTCGCCTGCAGTGTGTTTTGTGCAAATGTGAGAGGGGGCGCGCTGACATTGAGCAGGTATGAAGAATGCTAGCTTGCGAATAGCCTGAAGTTCTGAGTAGAGCCACGCAGCTGTTTCAAAGTGTTGCAGGAGCATGTGTGTGGCTGACTTCATAGGGAGGGTTTGACAGAGCTTTAATGGTATGATTGTTTGTGTGGGGATTGAGTTCCTGATTCTAAAAAAAAAATGTGGTTGCTTTGAACGGTCACTATGTTGCTTACACAAAGGGGACATGAGTTTTACCCACACACCATATAGCCAATGGCTGTGGGCTTAACAAAAATACAGGAAGTGGAAAGGACACAGTGCAAGGTAAGCTAATTTAACCCCGGGGGGGAAAAAACATCAGAGTAACACTCAGCAAAACAGGTGCCATGTTGCAACGTACACATGTTAGTGCTTTACACTTCACAACAGGGGATAAACAGGCTTTTAAAACACGGTGATCGGCCAAGAACAGGACTTGATTTAAAATTAGAGTTCCACTTTTCTTGACAGTGCAGGCAATTATAAGCACATGGTTTATGATTAGGTTGTTTACAGGTAGGTTCAAGGTTAACACCTAATTATCACCCAGTTATTGTAAGTAGTAAAATTTTATTTAGGCAATTATTATTCATCAAGGACACAATAAATTGATCAAAAGTGACACCATTTTTAATTTTTAAGTAAGATTTCTATTTCATATAAGTGCTGTCGTCTTTCAATTGATTAAAGAATCCTGGATGGACAACATACTGTAGTTTCATATGGACAACATAGTATTTGTACGAGGTGGCAAAATTGTGCTAATTCATACAAATTCTTACAACCTCACTAGTATGATTTTGTACGATTTATCGTAACCTCAGCGACAGGTAGGTTTAGGGGCAGGGTTAGGTGTAGGCCACTAGTACAAATTCATACAAATTGGCAACTCGTAAAATACGTATGATTTAGCAAAAATCGCATGAAGTTGTAAGTTAGCCACCTTGTAAAATATGTATGAATTGCCATGAGACTGGGTTGGGATGAATTGTATTATTATTTCCACAAATTTTTTTTTTTCTTTTTTCATTAATATTATGATAATATCTAAAGGATCGTATGACACTGAATATTGGTGATGCTCTAAAATTCAGCAATGCATCACAGGAATAAAGGACATTTTAAAATATATTCAAATAGAAAGAAAGTTTCTTTAAATTGTAATGATGTTTTTACGGAACTATATTTTATTTGTAAGCATAACATGCTTCTTTCAAAACATTACAATCTTACAGATTTCACAAAGTAGTACATACACTGTAAAAATTCTAAAGTTGAGAAAACTTAAAATTATAAGTCAACCAGCTTCTGGAGATTTTTGAGTTTTCTCAACTTTTTGTTTTCAGTTCATACTAAAAGTTGAGGAAACTAAAAGATCTCCAACAAAAACAAGTTACAGTGAGCATAATATGACTGCAAATTGTAGTAAAAAATTTTTTCCACTGCAAATCTTTAAGACTTTAAGTTTTTCACAAGCAAAACAAAATTTGTAGTGCAGTCCAAGACAGCTGTCCCTTTAATTTCACTTAAGTACGCATGCAGAGATACTGGAAAATGAATGGGCAAATACATTTAGGGATATTAGCGAAAAATCTTGGACATTGATTTTAATTCTCAGTTTCTGTGAAAGTACAACATGGGAAGAAATATTTCCAGCCATATTTTTCAATGTAAGAAATGACAGGATTGTCAAGCCTTGTTAATGGTAATGCTGCTCTTCATATGCACATAAATTTGTTAAAATAAATAAAATAAAAACATGTATTCATGTATTGATCAGCTTACAGAGAAGCGTATACACATCTATGGATGTAAACAGTTGCTGTACATTGAGTTCTTGTTTCAACGAAAACTATTCATTTCATCCATTTGGAAAATGAATCCGATCTCCAGGCTGGGTGAAGGTTAGTGAGGAGTGAACTTCCCACATGAGCTCATTGCATAACACAGAGATCATCTTCAGATGGATGATGGCCCATTCCGGGCACCTTCCTGTTCTCTCATCGGGTGATCCCATCGGGAGCTTTTCGAGGAAAGTAGAAGGTTATCTAAAGATGAGAGACGGGTAGAGGCAGAGATGACCTGTGTCTTGCTTACAGGATATTATGACGGTATCTGATAGTATCACTTTAAATATTTGGGCACACTAGGAGCTTGTTACATTAACTTACACTCATTTACATTGTTACCATAGATATGCCCTTGATTTTCTGTTACTTTCATATATAGGATAATAGAGAGTATCTGCAAAAACCTAGCAAAGTCTGTTTAAATTTGGGAACCATAATGTGAGTTGTACCAGAGTCTGAGAAAAGGATTTGGCAAGCTTGTTAACAGTTGCATAAGTCACTCTCCTTACCATATAAATTTCACACTAACCAGATTACACAACCAAAACCATTACCGTGATCTTACGAGACACAATTTTATATTTATATTTCCATTGAGTTCTTTATTGCATTACCATGCTGAAGGGTGTATATCCAGGAAAGAGGAGCTTCTTGTCACAAGTGCAAGATATTCATAAAGTAGCATTCTGGACTGGCCCCAAAAGGCAAAGTGAAAGACAACATATTCCCAGAATACATTTCACAGGGGTCAGCGTGCCAATTTTAGCATTGCAGCTAACTGCAGGTCTGGAATTCTGCGCGACATCGAGTCAGGGCTCATGTTATGACCGAGTGAGAGAGACACTTTATGGTAGTAAAACAGAGGTACATGACGTTCCTCCTCTCTAAAATAAGTGCATGTCTGAGAGTGGTGAAAAGCTCAGTGTACACACCCCATACGGCTTCTGTAGACCCGGCTTCCTTCATAAAGCCCTCAGAGTTACTGTGGCACCAAAGGAGGTCTTCTCAACTCTAGTCGTTAAGGTGGCACCCCATTACAGGACTCCCTTGTTTAATCTAGGGTAACCACAATGGGTGACCATTGCTACTGACAACCAACAATGTCAAATGATTAATGGGAAGTCATGCTGATAAGCTCCTGAGTGTTACATTGGAGGCCCCAAGCAGCCTCGCACCATCCAAGGACACTAGAAATGTCATGAGCAATGCAACATTTCATGTTGCACTGAGATATGGCCTGTAAATCAAGTCAACTTTTGTCCGCAGTCACAAAACATTGATTAGTTTTACAATATGTTAAATAAAAATTGTAAATAAATACAGAGCCTAAATGTAACTTTTGCAATAAAACAATAGCAGAGGTCCTAAAATAGAACCCTGTGGTATACCATGAGAAAAGACACATAGATTTAATGACAGCATTCAGTTCTCAATCTTTCACAACAGTAATAAGTCAATGGTAAGAATAAAAACCTAAGCGAAAATTTTCGAAAAGATTAATATGAGCTATGTATTCTTGCAATCTGATTACAACAACTTTTTCTGGTAACACTTTATAATAACAGCAAACAATGAATCATTAGTTACGTATTAGTAAGCAGTTCATCCTTTATAAAGCATTATGTAAGCATTTTCTAAATACATCTATTCATGCCTTATTCTTGATTTATTAATAGTTTACAAAGGCGATTTAAGGTCTCAGTGATCTTCCTGACAGATCAAATAAACAAACACAACACAGAGGGATTCAGAACTCTGACATATTTATTTTAAAGATGCAAAAAATTTAATTGCACACTTGAATATTTGTTTTTATAGTTTCTTTTTTTTAACTATATTTTAAGAAAAAAAATATTTCTGTGTTCTGTATCCCTCTGTATTCTGTTTAACTTTTCTATTTAAAAGATAAATGAGCCTTTAAATCTCCTTTGTAAAAACTTTACTAACTGGTTTCTAACTACCAGACTTGATGAATTACAGAAGGAATATGTGTTAAAGGAGAAGTTCACTTTAAAAAAAACTTTTGCTGATAATTTACTCACCCCCATGTCATCCAAGATGTCCATGTC
>JAUMHQ010000048.1:18757679-18767739 GCA_032361165.1 Enteromius paludinosus
TTGTAAATTATTAGTTGATCATTAACTAATCACTTATAAATGCCTTACAACTGAACGTTATTATAAAGTGTTACCAATGTATCCCACTTGCTAATGCACCTACTGGCAATTAACTGTCTCCAATTCACTTTTTCTGCATGTCTTTGGAGCCTGGGTTGGGATTAAAATATTTTATATTTTTAATATCAGAAAACTGCTTTCACAGTGACCAAATAAATCAAGCCCTGATTGTTGAATGCCTACCCTAAAAGCTCACAAAAGTGGCTACTTCAGGTTTATGTATCTATTTCCTTTATTTACATTTTTTTTTCATGTCTGATGCTATTTTGAGACTCCATGAATAATACTGCTTAGAAATGTTTTAGCTTTTAGAAAATAATACTAAAGGGGAAATAAATAAATAACATAAAATAAAATATGTCATTCTTTACTGACCCTTAAGTTGCTCCAAACCTATATTAATTATATATTTTTTTTCTCCTGAGCAAAAAGAAGATATTCTGAAGAATGTGTCTGGTTCATTTCGACTTCTTTTTCCCAGACAATAGCTATTAGCAACTTTCCTTAACATTCTTCAGAATATTAAAAGTTGTGTTCAACAGAAAGAAACAAACTCAGATTTGGAACAGCTGATTCAATGATGAAATAACTTTCGTTTTTGGATGAACTCTATCTTTAACACTGGAAGGAATGGAAAATCACAGATGAGATCATGTTCAAATCACAATTATTTTTCCTACCAGCAGTGTGATGACAACTGAAATCTGAAATCTCTAGGGCCCACCATTTCTACAGCATTCTATAGGCTACTGATTTATAGAAAATGAGAGATGAAAAGGTGCAGAAACTCTCTTATCTGATGAAAATAACATTTACCGACCTGACAATCAAGCACTCACACCGTGTCATGCAATGGAAAAAGCGTGTTATTTGACGCTTGTGTTAACAAATATTAGACCTCTGAGAGGAGTGTGGCAGAAGGACGTGAGGGGGAGAGAAGAGGTTCTCTTCTTTCACGCATGCCTTTGTTAGATCTGTTCAATCGCAGACGTGTTTCATGTCAAGTGCTTGTGAATGGCATTATCTGATGGGCTGAGAGGAGAGAGACTGAGTGCTGGTAAAGAATTCGAAAAATAACACAAAACTCTCCCTCATTGTCACTCGGTCTGTGGCTGTCGCCATAACATCCAGAGCTGTGAACCGTGAATTGAAAATTAAACAATATTTTTGAATCTAAATTGATGTAACAGATAAGGTGCTGATTGTTTTTACATTTTCGCAAGTAGAAACTTCTTTGACGTGTGACTTTTTTGATGGTCAGTATGGTCAGAGTTATGCGTAAACATGTTTGCACACATGAAGTCTCCTTGAAAAAATTTGATCGTATAAACATTGCTCACCTATATACTGTATATATATGTATGTATGTATATATATACTGTATATATGTGTGTGTGTGTGCGTGAGACCCTGGACCACAAAACCTGTCATAAGTGTCCATTTTTTGAAAATGAGCTTTATATATCATCTGAAAACTTTCCATTGATGTATGGTTTGTTAGGATAGGAAAATATTTGGCTGAGATACAACTATTTGAACATCTGGAATCTGAAAAATGAAATAAATGAATAAATAAAAAGTAAAATATTAAGAAAATCCCTTTTAAGGTTGTTCAAATGAAGTCCTTAGCAATACATACTACAAATCAAAAATTCAGTTTAGTCTATGAATAATAAATTATCCATTTATAAAATACCTTCATGGAACATTTCAGCATTTCTGAACCTTATATATCAAATCTCAGATATGCCATTATGATTACTTTCATTTGAAAGTAATTGGTTGACTGTTAATTTCTTCACAATGATGAAGTCTACAAAATGGAGCCATCCACGCTTTTATTTTGTTTCAAATTCCAGTCCTTGATTCTTTCCGTGACCTATCCTTCCTTCACAAAAATAGTTTTTTAGGGCATAGTATAAATAGAGAAATTGGGATGTAGCATGCATGTTCCTTGAATTGCCATAACTGAGGTTGGGATTCTTTTTAAAATACAAAATGTTGTCAACATTGGTTTTAATTGGTTAATATATAAGACTGATTCTGGGATTTTTGCGATCAGAGACTCAGGCCTAAATCTGAACATGAGCTGATGCGGCTCAGTGGAGCACGTCTTCTCTTGAGTGCTAGAGGTTGTGAGCGTGAATCTCGCTTGACTGAACAATTTTTCAACGAATTAAAGTAGCACCTGCTTGTCAAAAACATCAGTAGCACTGGCAGATTCGGTTGCGTTTTATTTCATGATTTCACAGGAATAGAAATTTTCAGATGAGAGAAAGAGAAGAAGTCTGTGACAGCAGTGTTGTTTACATCCACGCAATGGCATTTTCTGAATACGATCAAGGTCTTGTGACTCATTGCTTTAATGGATGATTTGTTTTAAAAATGATAATGTCAAGGTTGTCTCCTGCCTCCTCTCAGTATGTCCCTAACAACTTTCAAACCTAACCTACGCCTTTGCTTTCTTGTATGTTAATTGCTGTGTGTGCCTTTATGTTTGCTTTTCATCATCAGCTCTAATCTTTTAAGGGTGTTTCATTAAGTGTGTTTACATGCACTTTAAGAGTTCAATTTCAGTCAGACCAAAGCAGTAATTTGCCTTTTTAAAATGCAATGTAAGTGCTTTATTCTGACACCACACCAGACCATTCTAGTTTTCAATCAAGCTAACAGATTTGGATAATGCAACTGTAGCTGACCTGAGAGTTGGGTTTAGGGTTAGTAGAATAAGTTGCCATATACTTGCAAAGTTTCTCATAGCCAGTATGTTGTGGATCCACCAAAATAAAGTGTGTTAGGATATTAAACAGACAGTCTACTAATACTCTAATGACTGCTAGTTGACATTTGTCCAAATCCCTGAAATACGACCCATCAGGTATACTACAATTGCGCTTCTATCGGGAAAAGGACAGCTTCATATTAATGTTTTATCTGCATCATAATTTGGGTTTTGTGTAGCTCAGTTGATAGCGCATTGTGTTATACGATGATATGTAATCATGTGATCATGAGATAATGGGTTCGACCCCAGAGAATACACATGCTCATGAAATGTATATGCACCATAAATCATGATTTTTTATGATTTCTGTAAGTGGTAGGTTTAAGAGTGGGTTAGCTGTGGTCAGTCATATGAATTACATCTAGTAAAATATGTACAAATTACAGTGAGATCATTGTAAAAAGTCCATGCATTGCATTTAAATAAACATGCATTTTGATCTGTAATGACGGTCATACGTCATTTTTATGATGACAGATGCAACATGACACTCACTATTTTTATGCCCACTAGAGGGCACTTTATAACGTAAAAATATAGGTCGTAATAAGGTGCTTGCACAAATGACCTTTAGGGTTGTTGTAGGACAGACTCCAGAGTAAACAAAAAGTCTGACTATATTACCAAAAATGTGTAAATGTATTAGATTCTGTTATTAATTGACATTTTTTTGTTACGTAATTTGAAATCAGTAATCTGTAAGTAATTAACCCAGTAATTAAAAAGACCACTTAAGCGTTCAATTTCCAACTTGTGTTTTAAAAGAAGATAATTCCGATATTCAGAATTCGGCCAAACTTGATAATGTATGACAGTGCATGCAAGGTTCATTTCATCAGCCAGAAATAAATCTCCTCTATCTCTCCATATTTCTACATCTTCATTATGTTTTCGTGGTTCGTCGCTCTAGCTTGAATCGTCACACTAGAGACTGAACAAAGATAAAATGGCAGCAACTGTGAAATTTTGGGTGCATGTTGCATAATGTTGAAACTTTAAATGAAATTCCCATTGTGAAAGTAAATACCATCCATTCATTCTCCTGATGGATCAGAACAGAAGGGTAGCCTTGGATGGCTGTACCACAATAAAAACTCGGAAAATGCCTGCCGTTGTGCTCGTAATGCCTGCCACTCCGCTGAATTTATTACATATTTCGGAAATGTAATCAGACGATAACAAGGCTTGTTGTCATGGCAACCTGCCTGTTCAGGGACAGCTTCATTCCAGTCACTGCATTGCAGAAGGTAAAACTATTAATTGGAAAAGATTCAATTGGCAGGAACTGCGCATAACTGCCTGTGGGGAACAGGTAAGGACAGGTTCACATGCATGAGGTAGAGAACAAGAGATGGAGAGAAAGAAGGGGTGGGAGGAAAGCTATAGTTAAGCAAAAACATAGAAGACAATCTCCTTAAAATCTCAATTATTTCTCTCAGACAGCAATGAGATGTAATGAAGCCTCCTGCTTCTCTTATTCTTCGGAGAAAAAGACGTGTGAGTTTCAAGAGATCTCAGCGTTTCGAAGGTTTTGCTCAAAAACAAACAGACTATACTATACTGAGTATAATACAGTTAGACTGTGATACAAGACTAATTTATGAAATTGAAAATGAATAATGGGTAATGCTTAATAATAATGTTCAGTTGTAAGTCATTCATAAGTGATTAGTTAATGATGAACTAATCATTTACAACACTTTATAAGTGATATGCTAAACATGTGTGTATGTTTTGTTAATTCATTTAGATAGTCATTATAGTTAATGATCCTAATCCTTTTCAAAACATGAGCATGTGTTCATAAATGATTAATAAATGATATGTTAATATTTTATCTGTGTTTTGTATTTAACCCATCCAAGTGCACACACACAATGAGAAGTGATCAACCACGCACACACACACCGTGAACACACACCCGGAGCAGTGGGCAGCCAGTGTTGCGGTGCCCGGGGAGCAGTTGGGGGAACGGTGTCTTGCTCAAGGGTCTCACCTCAGTCGTGGTACTGTAGGTGGAGAGAGTGCTGGGAATTCACTACCACCACCCACAATCCCTGCTGGACCTGGGACTCAAACCCACGACCTTTGGGGTTACAGGTCCGACTTTCTATCCATTAGCCCCAAACCATAATCAAACAATGATTCTTGATCAGATTATTAAACAATGGTTAATAGTTTCATTATAGTTTTTATTTTATCACTTATAAATCATTTAAATGTCAACACTGTACTATTATCTCAATCAACATTTGTAAATCATGAACACATGATGATCAAACCATTATTAAATGATCAGTATCATTTATGTATGTTTCATTGAAGTTGTAAGCTGGTCTGTTAAAAAGCACAAAATTACAAGTATGCTAAAACTATTTGTTTTTTTAAAGAGTAATAAATTATTTGGTTTTAGTTGAATAAACGTGTGTAAATAACAGTCATGGGATTCCAGTGGGTTGTGTTAAAGTCATTTTCTTCCCCACAGATTTGTGTTGTGTGTGGGATATAGTGAGTAAAAAGTACTCCATGTGTATAATAAAATATACTGCTGTGTTTTTGATGTTGCGGGCCCAGGTGTGTACCCCTTCCCCGAGGAGCACCTCCTGGCCTCCTGTTGGTCCTATGGAAGTCGTGGGGCCGGGACCCTCCCAATCCACTAGATATTGAAAACCCCTGCCCCGTGGACGAGCGGCCAACAGCCTTCTAACTCTAAAAACAGGAGGGTCGTCCACCTGGATGGGGGGGCGTTCAGGCTTGGGGATGACAGGTTAAATACAGGGGACATGAAATACCGGGGTGAACGGGCCATAGATAATTAGGTAGTTGGAAACAAACCACCACAAGGGAGATTCCCTTCGTGATGGAGAAAGGATCAATAAATTTAGGGGCTAACTTCCCAGAAGAGGTCTTAAGGGGTAAATTACGAGTCGATAGCCACACTCTCTGACCACAAATATAGCGTGGAGCCTTGGTTTGACAGCGATTAGCGGATTGACACATCTATTCATGAGTCTTAAGCAGAGACTTACGAACTCTCCTCCAGGTTAGACGGCAACGTCTCATTAACGCTTTAATGGATGGAACTGTAGATTCCCTTTGTTGATCGGGAAATAGTGGTGGCTGGTAGCCAAGACACCCCTGAAACGGAGAAAATCTTGTGGGGGACGAGGGGTCAGTATTATAGGCATACTCTGCCCAGGCTAGTTGGCTGGTACGTTCGGCCTGAGCGTTTGTCTGGGGATGGAATACTGATGACAGACTGACGGAGGAACCAATCTGGCGACAGAATTCCCTCCAAACCTGCGAGATAAATTGAGGGCCCCTATCTGAATAATATCAGTGGGAAGCCCATGAATTCTGAATACAGAATCGAAAACAATGAAAGCCGTCTACTTAGCGGAGGGTAATTTAGGAAGGGGAATAAAATGAGCCGCCTTTGAAAAACGATCCACGACGGTGAGAATTACGGAGTCCCCCTTAGAAGGAGGTAACCCCGTAACGAAATTTAAAGCGATATGAGACCACAGCCCCTATAACGCAACCCTTAGCCAGAATGGGTTCGCTAGAGGAGCTGTCCTCGGAGGATCCAAACTGACGTGACAATGCATCAGGCTTGACATTCTTATGGCCGAGGCGATAGGAGATGTTAAAATTGAAGTGACCAAAAAACAAAGCCCAGCGAGCCTGTTGGGCATTGAGACGTTTAGCTGACCTTAAATAGGTAAGATTTCGGTGATCCGTCCAAACGACGAAAGGATGGGCTGGCTCCCTTGAGCCAATGATGCCATTCACCTAACGTGATACGCACCACCAAGAGCTCATGGTCCCCAACGTCGTAATTACCCTCAGCAGGCTATAGACGGTGTGAAAAAAAAGCGCAGGAGTGAACCTGACCGTCAATGGGAGAACGTTGCGAAAGAATAGCCCCTACTCCCACCTCAGATCGTTGGAGGGCGAACCGGGAGTCTGGAACGGGTCAATCAAGTACCACGCATACCTTTGTGGGGTCCATACTAATGACCTGGGCAGAAATGATAGAACCCAGAAAGTGGACTGAATCAATGTGAAATGCGCAGTTCTCCGCTTTGCAATAATATAAACGGTTAATAAACGGATCTCTAATAATCTTTGAAGTGACCGGTGAACATGCTGGACATGTTCCTGGTATAAGTTCGAAAAAATCAGGATATCGTCTTGATAAACGAAGACGAAAACGTATGAGAGAAAGTATGTAATGCGAGCACGGTCCTCTGCATAAGTCATAGGCTGCAACGAAAAGATGACCTCGCACTGCGTGAGAAAAGCCCGACACTCAGCAGACTGACCTGAGAAACATGGAGGGTTGTTAACGCAGGGCTCTGGGGTTCTTGGCCTCACCAGGTCTCCAACCTGTCCAGTACAGAGTACAGTACTCCTCTTGCTGTTGGCCCAGCATTACTCCTTGGAATTCCACAGCAGAGCAGATTGGTGATACCTCCTCAGACTGCATGATGATGGTCTGATGATTCTGTCAAGTACGGGCTGGTGTGCAGTTTGAAGGAGGCTCAAAAACAGAGATGATACAAAAGAAGTCTTTATTACAAAACAGTCTTTGAACAAAAAACACTGCGTGCAGGAAAGAAACAAAAACTGATTCCTCTGGAATCCTCAGCGCAGCCAAAAACAAAAAAAAAAAAATGATAGTCACAGGCCATCCTTGAGGCCAGGTACAACCAACGCTCCCTTGTTCACAAAAGCAGGTGAGTTTGCGAGCTCTGCTGTTGCGGGCACCCCTGCCCAGAGACAGGATACAGATAACTCTCGACACAGAAAAACGGTTTAGCGGATGACAGTAAAACTAACGACGAACAGGACAGGACTAGACAGGACAAAAAACTTTTGATGTGAAGAGAATGATGCAACTAGAATAGGTCACAGACGTAGCGAACAGATACACTTAATCATCAGCCAAGACGACCAGAACAGACAGGGAGAAAAAGAGACGCCAATCACCGCCAAAAGAAAACAGGTGTGCTAGGATCAGCGCGGAGGACTTTTTCAGGGAGAAAGTCCAAATCAAACCCGGCTCTTGACAGCATCGTGGATTCCAACAGATAGCAAATTTAAAACTGACTGACTAGGTTAAAAATCTCATAATGGGCCATGGTTGGGTCTTCCACTGTAACAATAATCCAAACACAAACATCATAATAAACACAAGAATTAATCACTGAGCACAAAATAAAGCTTTGGCCATGGCTGTCCCAGTCCTCTGACCTGAACCCTGGAGAAAATGAGTGAGGTGACCTAAGAGGAGAAGCACCATCATGGAGCTGGTATTCTGAAGGGTCTGGAGAGATTCTACATGAAGGAGTGGTCTCTTTTCTCTTATCAGGTGTTCTCCAAACTCTTCAGGCATTACAGGAGAAAACTCAGAGCTGTTATCTTAGGAAAAGGATGTAGCAATAATTGTGTGTCAATAATTGTGGCCTTACATGTATTGGAGAAAAACATTTATTTCATCAGTTTTCTCCCCATACTCAATTGTTTTACTTAAACAAGGTGAGAGATCACCTAAAGTAGAACTCTCTTAATTATTCTGAGCTATTAAAGTCGAACATCTGAGTACCCCTATGAGCAGAGGATTCTGGGACTGAGGTCATTCTCTTTCACTTGTCTGCTATAGTATGATCCAGCTCAAATCTTCAGTGTGTCGCAGACTCATGCAGAGCGGAGGAGAGAGCCACAGCAGATGGCTGGATGGTGGAAATAAACACCCAATTATTCTCCTTCCTCATCCCTCAGCAGATTCCTCCCTCCTCTCCTCCGTTATTCCAGCAGCCTCCTTTGATCACAGGCCTTTATCTCTGTTTCCCATTTGTAAGGGTCTCCTCAGAGTGTTATTCTCTGTGTGAGAGTGTCAGCGGGTTCACGTGTTTGCTTGAATGTGTAAATCTGTTTACAGCAGGGAGAGATTATGTATTATATGTGTATGTAATGGTGACTTATTTTAGGTTTTTCTGTGCAGTTTGTGTATCTTATGTCACTGCACACAATCACTTAATCCAACACATATATATATAAGTCCTGTCATGAAATTCTAGCTGGTGGAGGCCGATAGGTCCTAACTCAATCTGATATAATAACAGCATTATTCACATTATACAACTGATCTTTTTATTTTCACACCAGCAACCATTGAGCAAATACTCTTCTAGGAACCACACCCCCCTTCTTCCCCAGCTCCAGCTCTCTAGGTCTGCTATGGGGTGATTTGACATATGTTATATACAGGGGTTAGATTATGGTATATATACAGCAGCAATATTTTTTACTGTCTGTGGATGTATTAGCAGTAGCAGTATAGCAGATCGAATCTATTCTATGCATTAACCAGTGAAGTGCAACACGTCACCCATGCATTAAACAGGTATGAAAGAAGCAAGATTTCTGTAATAGTACAAAAATGATAACCAGATTTTTGTATTTATTATATATAAGAACACTTTTGAACAGAATGAATTTTCTTATTTTGCTCAAATATCTTTTTTTTTTCATGTAGTACTGCCCTTCAGAAGCTACAGAAGATACTTGTCATGATACAGAGGCAAGTAGATGTACGGATCCATGTGCAAGCTATTATTTACAAACCAGAGTCAGTACAGGCAGGGTAAACAACGGCGAACGGGAGCATCAGAGGAAAAGACAATAGAATAAACCGGGGAATGCAGCGAGAGTCGTCAACGGGAAATCCAGAGACACGGAACACAGAATACTTGGGGAAAACATGGATGGGAGACAAACGTACATCCAAACATTGACCAGCAACTAATACAAAGACATCCAGGATTTTGATACATGTGATAACGACACTGAGAAGCGGAGAAACAGATGAGAAACCAAGACAACACATGAGGTGGGTGGAGACAAGAGTTCCTTGATAAATTGAGACCAGGTGTGAGGCTGAGACATAAAAACTCACAGAAAGGGTCCAAAGCTGGAGTGCCATCAAACAAACAGGTTGAAACTCCAGCTAGATCATTACAATACTTACATGTTTCCCAAAAGACAAAATGAGTGAAACTTACGTCTAAGTTACGTATTGTAACCCTCGTTCCCTGAAGAAGGGACGAATAGGAATCTCGCTTTGAGATGCCACACAAACTCTGCGTGTATTCAAACACGCCAATGATTTTCATTGGCACACGCTGATTAGGATCAGCTGAACCCAATCGC
>JAUMHQ010000048.1:18769011-18780410 GCA_032361165.1 Enteromius paludinosus
GTGTTTGAATACACGCAGAGTTTGTTTGGCATCTCGAAGCGAGATTCCTATTCGTCGGTCACCGACGTGACGTCGAATTGACCGACTGAAAGGGAACCATGATGTTAAAATTTCAAAAGGTTTTTTAAGCCCTGATTCGTGAGAATTTTGACCTCCTGTAATATATGCATAGGAGTTGTCCTCAGTGTAAAAAGATGGATCTCAGAATCATAATGTCTGTTGTTTAACTGTTGTTTTACTGTTTAGAACAAACAAGGAACTCATTAACAACTATCACAAAATATAAAAACAGTCGTGAATCATCTAGGAAATTACACATTTAGATTCAAACTTTTGAAGGGGGCCTTTTTATAAATCCAGTTATTATTTTGTCTTGTGGAATATGCAGTATGTAAACATCTGTTATGTGAAATAGTTCATTCAGGATAGTACTAAATAAAAAAAATATGAAGTAATTTTCATGATTCCTCGTATTTTGTTTCAGTTTTGCACATTCTGCAAGGGGTATGTAAACTTATGAGCAGAACTGTATATGGGAAGTTGACAAATAAAAATAGTACAAATCTGTACACAAAATTCATTTGTGGAAGTGGTTTCATCTTTGGGCACATTGTTCACTAGTTTTAGGGGTCCATCTGTGATCAAAGTATGAATACACATGTGATCACGTTCTCTCTTACTGGTTTCAGTGATTACTGGTTTAGCTTCTTTTGGCTGGTTGGTAACCCGCTGCACATGACTGTGAATAGTCCCTGGAGACCAACACAAACCAGCCCGTGACAAGCCCACAGGAGGGCTGTCTTTGATGAACACTGATCGGAGGAAACTTTCCACAGGCAAAATGCCCAGCCAGCTCTCTTTCTCTCTCTGATCTGTCACATTGATATATGAATATAGCCCCAGTGTTAAGGCTGAGGCATTTTCACTGAATTTTTAATCTGGTAACTGAGTGTTCTGGGCAGTAACTAGCATGTAGCCAAAGCCGTGATGATTTGTGATACTGCAATGTTTTGGTCTAGGATTTTTTTGGTTTGTTTTTGGCAGGCTCACCTGATGACATCGCAGGCTCTGACACTGATCTTCCTGACGAAGAGATAAAGCTGGAACAGGAGGATATTTCTGAGGGGGAAATGCAAATGTAGGAACACCAGCCTGCTGACAACATAATATCAGTGCCACCTGCATCACTTTTGGTATAACCTTACTCATTTACTCAAGAACAGTGGTGAAATCAGTTAATTGTAATTTAGTCCTAAAAAGCCTCAGAAAACTAGGCAATGTAAAAAATTACTAACATTTGTGACTCATTAAACTTACTTCCAGCCCTGTGTGACTCAATTAAAGTCAATGATCCTGAATTTTTTTTAATCATTTACTGCTGAATAGGCCACTCCAGACTTACACAAGTTTTTAATATGAGCTGAGGGCCTCCGTTATGAACCTCATGTCGGTCCTCTGCACGTTTTATTGGACTGTGATGGTTTTTAAGTCCTGAAGGAAATAGTTTTCCCCCTTTTAGCTGACACTACTGGGAAATCAAACAACATATATATTATTGTTATAATAAATGACCTCTGATAAAATTTACTTACCTCCTTGACATATTGTTAGTTTTGGCTAAGTTAAAATTTTATAGTAGATTTAAAGTTCATTTTAACGATAATGTATGTTAATGAGCTAATGGTTTTGATGTCACATTCATGTTAACTTCCGAGCAAGCTGTTACAGTTTTGCATTGGTAAAAGGTCAGTTTTGACTGCCGAGCGAGCTTTGTACTGTGAGCAATAGAGTATCCCGACAAGACATCAAACTCAAACCTGAACAGAGTGAGAAAAACCCTGTGTTCCACAACGTGAACCTTTAATGATTCATTCATGGCAGAAAAGGTGTCATGTAGAGCATCATAGGGCTTCTGAGAAAACCTGATCTAACAGATCGTGAGTTAAGAAGCTGAACAGCATCATACTGTATGTGGTTTGAATGTCAAACTACTGTAACAGCTGAACTGAGATGAACTTCATTCAAGCCTCTTTCCTTTTTAAACTTTTATTTTTTTATAGGGGTTTGTTATGACATGATGTTGTAAGATGCAAGATTTGGATGTTTTTCCTACTTTAACGTCAGAATGTGTTCCATGAAGAGCCACTGCAATCTCATTCAAGGGCACATGAAACATGTGAATCTGTTAATCTGTAGTTTTGAGTCTAAACGAATGCAGTGGACTTGCATATATCCATAAATAACATATTTTGGTGAAATGGTGGCTATTTGTACAATTTGTATATTTTCATCTGCTTCTGTACTATTGACAATAAAGTTGAGGAGAGTTGAGGCGTGGATCTTCATGCTTAAATTTTTCTGAAAATCATACTTTTCTGTACAAATCACAATGTACAAATAAAAATGTCATGACAATTCTTTAATACTTTAGGATTGAGCCCTAGTCACAATTTCCTCTTTCTACATGTTGGCTACACCACATGACTTAGGCTGGTCCGGTATTGCATACTTTACATAGGCGAGAAACTGTATGTGAAAAAATTAGTATGTACAAATTCACTATATTCACGAAACGGTAACCATTTATTTCGCTAGTCTATTTTAGACTGTCTACTAATAGTAAGTAACCTTGCAACTACATGTCAACTAGCAGTCATTAGAGAATTAGAAGTCTGTATATTTAATATATTCTAACACTTTTTTGATGGGTCCAAAACATAAAACATACTGACAACATCAGAAACTTTCCAAGTATATGTCCACTTATTCTACTAACCCTCAACCTTCCCGCTAACAGTCTACTCTGAGAGTTAGTAGACATGTAGTTACAAATTAATGAGAACTAATTGACATGTAGGTGACATGTACAGTAGTTACAAAGTTACTTATAGTTATTTAACACAGTCTTACTCCAACTCGTCACATTTTGACGCTTGGTCAAAACAGTTTTGCGTCGTTTTTCGGTGCTCAAGGTACCCCTTTTCAGTCACATTGGGTCCTCCGTTGTTTTAAATAGGAAACCCTTTGTGTCAATATGCTGGCGCAATATTTTTCGTTATAACTAACTTGGGTAAAAACATTGGCATTATTGCATATATGTAGGGGTGTGATTTTTTCAATGTAAACAGTCAAAACAGTTATTATTTACACATTTATGAGCACGTTACCCAAACCCTGCCCCTAAACCTACCATCTGTCAATAAAACATAAGATATAGCAGGCATATACAATCACCGTCATCATTTATTTGAAAGATATTAATATTCCAAGTCTTCTGATGCAAAACAATTGATTTGTGAGAGGAATGACACGGTCGCTGTATCCGTCTTCAGTGTACTTCCTGTGCTCTCTGCAGTCTTTGCCCCATTTAAAAAAATGCGCTTCAAGAATCCTTACGTCAACGTTGGTTGTAAAATGTCATTGGCTCTTGCATGTCTCTTGATCGATTGTGTCATGCTATGGGATGGGAGTATGTTTCCTGAATGAGATGACAGCGTATGAACGGAGCGGGACATTTTTAGTGATTAAACCTTGTGTTTTACTCCCTTCTTCACATAAAGACTTTGTATGGCTTCAGAAGACTTGGAATGTGACACGACTTGTTTGTAATGTATTTATACTGCATGTTTATGATTAGTTTGTGCAATAAATACCTGTACCGTAACTGCCTTGCCTCTGTCCACTACGAAGCGGGATTGCGACCAGGACAGCAGCCCGGACGGCAAACGTTACAGAACGACGGATCTAAATGAGAGATGGCATTCGTGGCATACGTTTGACGACTACATCTATGAGTTTTATGAACTCGCCAAACAGTCTTCATTGTGTGATGTGGAAATAATCCAGTTATTTAAGGATGGTGCTGCATTTCTGCAGGACTCTGAAATTCCGGACATTGCCGGATTACCGTGAAGGTCAGCACTGTTCAGCACACTGGCCACGTTTAAATTGCGAGCGGGATTTCGGCCGGACCCCGTTGCCACCACATCACATGAGCACGGGACTGTTTACACCTGCACGAATGCACACATCTCTATGGGCTTCGGTCCACTTACTCGGTCAGGAGAACCGATTGATTTCCTCGCAGTGCCTAGTCCGCACGATATGGGTGGTAGCCCCATTTCACGGTTTGAGGACCCGTGTTCATGTCCAGTTTTAGTTTCGGTTTTTACGGCCTGGATAGCCGCTTGATGTCCTCGCGGTGTCTAGTCTGCATTGTACGGGTGGTAGCACCGTTTCACAGTTTGAGGATTCGTGCCCATGTCCAGTTTCAGTATCTCAGCCAATAGAGCCGAATGATTTCCTCGCGGTGCCTAGGCCGCACAATAAGGGTGGGAGTCCCGTTTCACAGTTTGAGGATCCGTGCCCATGTCCAGTTTCGTTATCTCAGCCAATAGAGCCGAATGATGTCCTCGTGGTGCCTAGTCCGCACGATACGGGTGGTAGCCCCGTTTCATGATTTGAGGACCCGTGTCCAGATGCAGTGCCGGTTCCAGTTTTTATAGCCCTATCCTCTCCTGAACCATCTGCTGACCCAGGCCCAATACGGGCGGGAGACCCCCCTAAGAATCTTTTGGGGGGGCAGCAATGCCTGGGTTATGATTGGGAAGGGTGGGACAGGGGATGACCTGCAGTGGCCTGAACCTCCGGAAGCGGATTCGGAGGAGGATCTGCTGCAGCCACGTGAATGCCTTATGCTCTGGGGGCTATTATGACTGTTTCCCGGGCTGCCTCCAGAGCACCCACCCGCCTGGAAGCCGCCCTTAGCGGGGGGGCTATGTCACGCTCCAGGAGCTCCATGAGAATGTTGTTTATGTTTTCATTTCATGTCCACGTGCTTTGTGTTTATTTTCATTCGTTCTCCCTCATGTGCTTTTGTCATTTGTAACCCTGCCCCGGTCCTTAGTGTTTCCCAGCCATGTTTCCCCAGGTGCCATGAGTTTTCTTGTAATTAGTTTGCGTATTTAACCATATCTTTTTCAGTTCTTTGTATCCGTCGTTGTTTGATGTCATTGTGACCGTCTGCCCCGCATTTTGGTGTATGTCTGCATAGATCCCTGCATTTTTGTTCAGCCAGTGTTTGCATCTTTTCTTTATTAAATATTTTGCACCGAAGTCTTGCCTGCCTTGCCTCTGTCCGCTGCGAAGCGGGATCGCGACCGGTACTCACAGCAGCCCGGACGCAAAAACGTGACAGTTTGGTGCTCCAATAAAACAAAAAAAGATATAATAAATTTATATATGCATGCAAACCATTACATTAAGCCAAACACCTGAAAACAACGGAGGACCCCTTGCGTCAAAATGTGACAAGTTGGAGTGAGACTGTGTTGAGTTAAGCGAACTATCAGAATAAAGTGTAACCCATAAAACTGCATTTTTTGCATTTTAAAGAATGAGTCTATTTTAATACTCTAATTATTAAAACCCTTAATTTGAATACTCTGTTTAACTCTAGTTTCTGCATTGTGAAGTAGTGTAACTTTTTAGCAAATTCATCCCAGTGTGTTTGGATACAGGAGGACCTTTCTCTGGCCTCAGCAGAGCTCCTCAAGCCCTTAAGCTCTCTGTGCTTTTGGGGTTAGAGGTTCTTTGTGTTACCATGGCAATACATCCTCCAGAGATTTGGAATAGAGACTGGATAAAAGAACTCTTTGTATCCATGAGATCCACCTTCAACCTTTAATGGGCTGATGTAGGCAGAAGATGGCTTATGCTTTCTTTATTTTTAAAGTTACTTCTGGACTAATGTCTTGGAGACCCATGAAAGGTGAATTATTTTGTATGATCACTGTTAATTGTGTCAAAAGCTTCGGGAGGGTGTTGATTCACTCTTTGTTTAAAAAGGGAAAGAGTAGCATGTGAGACTAGAGCTTTCCACCACAACCCCTGCTGCTCTCAAGTCTCAGGTGTGATTTCAAAGACTTCCTTTGTCTTTCATGTGGAAGTTCTCCCTCTACTACAGTACATTTCTCTTCCTTATGAGATGTATGAGAGATGTACCAGCATTCCTCACTAATAAGTCAATACCAACAGATTTTTTGGGGTGTTTAATTTTTTCTTTTTCAGTCATATGGCTCCCAGAAGTGCTGCAAGTCTTGGTGTTTCTAGACAACATACCTATTGGACAATAACTGTTTAAAACTGATTAGCTGACCTTGATGCAATTTATCTGCCTACATCAATCTGCCTGAAAACTAGATTTTGAACAACATCTATTGTTTGTGCTGGTGTGTGTGTATATATATATACATAGTAAATAGCAAGTAAATAGATGTAAATCTAAAGTTAAGTCATGAAACTCTAGATGGCGCAGCACGATCACGAGGCCTGACTAATTGTTTTCAGGCAATGAGATTGCTCGTTAAACATTTAGCTTTCACTGTAAGCTGGTCCTTGCAGCATGCTATCAGAGTTCCTCTGAAACCTTTCACCTCCCCCAGCACCACCTGTCTAAATCTGTGATTTATACTGTATATGCCCAATTATTCAGTAGAAGCAGATCTTGAAAGCTCACAGCAGTGTGTTTGTGTATCTATTGGCAGTAGCAAGTCATACTTACAGTGTGTAGCAGATCTAAAATAATAATTAAAAAAAAAGTTTACATTGTCATATCTATTAACATATTTATCATTTTAACATTAAACTGTTGTTATGGTAAGCGGTTGTTATGGAATGGTAAGTTCCACATATTACTTATAGACTATTTACTGATTACATTAGGTTACAACAACATTGCATTTTAAGAGTCAGATTCCAAATCAATAAACTGTAAACGTCCAAGTAAGTGCTGTTGTTGATAGTCTTAATCTGAATAAAATTACAACTAAATAAAACAGATTATTTATGTATTGCCACATGGCCAGGGCTGGTGAAAATTGGTTTTTCACAATGTTCAGACAAAGTCACTGTGAACTTATTACAGGACAATTCCCTTGAAGTAACCTATGGGTCAAGCACTCTCCTCACAGTGGCTCATAGTTTGAAGAATAGCAAACCAGAAATGTTCTGAACATTAACTGTTACATTACACCAGCCACTCTTTAACAGAAGTTAATGAGCATGTTGAGACATATTAGAAAAACTTAACTTCATGTGACGGATTCATTTCAGAAAGCGCTTCCACCAAGAATCTTATGGATACAACTCTAAAACAGTGTGCCAGTATAGAAGGGAAGGCTTCCATTTGCAGGAGGTTTTGTGCACTTGGGTGGGATGGTCAATCTGTGTGTATGGCCAGTGGAGTGTGTCCTCAACCAGAGTTTGTGTGAGGATACATTAGGTCTGTAGGGAGTGGAGGAAAAGTGAAATGTAGAGACAGAAATAAAAAGATTGAGCTGGCATGAATGGATGTGGAGAGCATATAGGGCTGGGAAGCACCTATAATTTATGTTTTAACCCCTGAAGATGCAGTCCTACTGGGAAATAACAAATAAAAAAATTATATTGTTTTTGTTCTTTTTTTGTATGAATTTATTGCGACTGTACATTTATCTGTACATTTATCATAAACATAAAAGACAGCACTTTCCAACTTAAATGAACAAAAAAGACCAACAAATGTTATTTATTTTCACGCAGATCATTATTACAGATTATTGATTCATTAAGAGTTTTCAATTCCTTGCACAATACTGTGTTATCACCTCAAAACACATTTGCTATATGCGTGATTTAAAAACTAAGATATGTTGACGTCAGCCCTATACATAGACCTATGAAATTTCTCAGATAATAAACTTGCTTGTTAGCTCACCTGGTACAGTACTATACTCATCTGCCTGTTACATAGTTCTATTTTTGCAGTGTGCTGTGTAACTGTACACACAATCATGGTTAGACTTTATTTTAATAGAGCACTTTAGACATTTTACCTGCTATAAGTAACTTTGTAACCACATGTCAACTACATGTGAACTAATTCTCATAAATTTGCAACTACATGTCTACTGTCACGATGAGAACTGAACAAACTCGTGCTCACACTTCCTCGCGAGCAGAGAGGACACGAAGGCAGGAACTCAATGAACTGAACATTTATTTAAATAAGAAAACGAGGAACATGCACAAGCAACGCTGAGTAAGTCCAACACATGTAACGTTAACCACGGATGATCAGAAATGAAAAGGACACGGTTTAAATACACAAACAGTTCACATGACAATAGACAGCACCTGGGGAGACAATCAAACGTTAAGGACCTAGGCGGGGTTTACAATAGGTAGACACGTGAGGGAATGACATGAAAACAAAACATAGAGCGCGTGAACCAGAAATGAAAACAAAACATGACAGATGGAACGCCTGGGGGCGTGACATCTACTAACTCTCAAAGTAGACTGTTAGGGTAGGTTTAGGGTTAGTAGAATAAGCTGACATATTTTTGCAAAGTTTCTCATAGACAATATGTTGTGGATCCATCAAAACAAAGTGTTAGAAGATATTAAAAAGACAGTCTACTAATACTCTTATGACTACTAGTTGAGGTAGTTGCAAAGTTACTTACTGTTAGTAGAATGTCTAAAGTGGACTATAAAAATAAATGTTACTTTTGCTTATTCTTTTGAAAATTGAACTTCTTATTGAAAATCCAACCAACCAAAACTAGGCCGAGTAGGTTTAGGGGCAGGGTTAGGTTTAGGTTATTCGTATAAATTCATACGAATTGGCAACTCATAAAATATGTACGATTTAGCAAAAATTTTATGAATTCGTACAAATCAGCAACCTCGTAAAGAATATATACGAATTTCCGTGAGACCGGGCTGGCTCATCAGACATGGTAAAAGTAGCTCAATCTTGCATGCTGCACATGCAGAAGCAAAGCACATTAGTTCTCATACAGTAAATGTACAACAAGCACTATCTGAGCTTCCATTTTTCACACGAGACAGTTCCGATCACAACACTTGCTGTCAACGTTTCAGGAGAGGCTGAGAATGTTTTGTGATTGAGTGAAGAGAGACATGTGAGTATCAGGGGAGATTCCCATTTGCACTCTTTTGCTTGCATGTCACTTTTCCTTTGGGAGCATCTTAGGAATAGGTGAGAATCTGTCCTGCGCTGAGCTCCAGAGGTTACATCATAAAGGATGCCTCTTTTAACCTGAAAGGCTGAATAAGAATCTCCCCAAAGACACTGCATGGAGAAATATTAATTACATAAAGCCTGTGAGCTTAAAGATAAGTTTTCTCAAATAGTGCACACTTCAATTGAAAACAAGCGCTGAGTAAAAACAATCTTTTGATCCTATTTGTGATTCAGAAGCAAGCCAACGAGTGAGATTTTGAGTTCTGTTACTCTGGCACATACCAAGACATGCAAAAAAATATTACAAATTTACTATGCTTGGAATGGTATGGCTTACTGCACATTTTATACTGTCTAAAGTTGTTGTTGTCATTTGTTTATTTGAGTCCAAATAGAACACCAATACAATAGTGTAGAGATAGTTCATCCTAAATGTTTGTTTCATCACACACTTGACTTTATTTATGGGCTCTTTTTATTCTGTGAAACTGAAAAGCAAAAGCTTTGAAGAATGTTTCTGCTGCTCTCTTCCAGAAGAAAGAAAATGGTGACCAGGGTCTGCGAAGAGACCAAAGAGTACCAAACAAACCTCATTAAAGTTGTCCATATTACCAATTTCTAGACAAATTAACAAAATAGAAGTCATATTCACTGATAATCTTTAATCTAATCATATACTAACAAGTTGTATTACACATGCAGCTTAAATTACTTTATATTTATTAGGGGGTCAATGGAATATTTTGTTAAAATGAAAAAAACAAAACGCCGGTACTGTCTCGGCCATAGAGGCCACCATTAACCTCTCTCTGCTCCTCTTTGCAGTCCGGCCTGCTCCGCCCAGGTGGGCATCTCCACAGCCTGCTCGGCCCTGGAGGGTGACCCAGCCACCTGTTCTGCCCAGGTGGGCGTCTCTGCCATCTGCTCCACCCAGATTGGCGTACTCTGGATTATTCTATTGCCTTTGCCTTTGATGTTCCCGTTCGCTGTTACCGACCCTGCTTACTTGTACTGTGAGTATGTGTGTGTACAATAAATATCTGCAGATGGATCCGCACGTCTCCTCATCTCTCTATCGTGGCACACATATATATATATATATGTATTTCGTAACACTTTATTTTAGGGAATATTACGCTTTGTATTTGTTTGTCCTGAAGCGGCTGATCGCGGCTGTGGTTAAAATCCCTTGCATTTTCAAATGCTTTTATATGAAACTGATGTACACACCGTCAGTTATGTTTTCAGAGCAGAGCAAAACATCTGATATATCAAAAGAGATCTGTGCATTAGTCTGAATGTAGTCTCAGCCTCAGACGTCATGCCCACAGAACGTAAAGTTGTAAAGATGTATTTGCACAGCAGAAGAATTAATTGGGGTAAAAAAAAGTAGATCAAGAAGTGTTTTGGAATCCGATTGTGACTCCCAGAATCGGAATAGGATCGGATCGTGAGGTGCCTTAAGATTCCCACCCCTAATATGCACTAATAAAAATCCACTGGCTTAATACATTACAATAAAGTAACAGAAAAGTAATTTCCCATTTTACCCAAACATTATTCTCTTCGTCTGTGAAAGGTGAGATTGTAGTCCGAGTCCACCAAGTGAATTGTTACTGTAGGTCCAGTCTTTTTCCAGCATGATGAACCTGGGATTTCCCGCAGTCCCCACAGCACAGTGCAGCAGACTGCGGAAGGAGTGAGAGATCGCTTGTCAGCGGGAGAAAGTCATTAATGGTAATTGTAAGTGGGGGAGTAATAGGGAGGTAATGTGCGCTGGCCTTCCTGCAGAGAGAGGCCTGAGGCTTGAGTTATTGACCTGAAGTGCAGTGCTGCGGTACGCTGGAAAACAAAAAGGCAAAAGCACCCTTATGAACGACACAGCGACCTCTCCGCTGCTTTATGCTCTTTCCCTCTTTCTTTCTCTCGCTCTCTCATACATAATGCAGCAGTAGTGGATGGTGAAGCTGGAAGGAGCACAACGAGAGGTAAAAACAGCAATAACAACAGATCAAGGGCTAACGGAATAACTGCAGAGATTGTTCAATGACACACAAATAAAAAAAGCAGTATGTGGATGCAGGAAGAACTCAGGCTGAATGCAACACTGGGGTTTTTCACTAATGCGAGTGTAGACAGCTTGCAGTGCTTCTCTAATAGGTTTGCTTCACGTTTTATATTTTACACACATTTGGACTAGGATAACTGAAAACAGCAGCAGAATGCTTGTCTAACATCAGTTACTATTCTATGTCTTGTTTTATTTTAGTTTTTATAATAAAATTCAAGTATCCATAAAATAAAATAACTAAATAATAAATAAAATAAAAGTATCCATTAAAAAAAAAATAATAATAATTTATATATA
>JAUMHQ010000048.1:18790340-18804997 GCA_032361165.1 Enteromius paludinosus
TCTTTATTTTCATTTAGACCAACTCATTAAATTAAGTTATCAACTGATTACAATGTGTACATGTAACAAACTTAATTTTTTATGCAGAAAAAGCTATAGATTTTAAGCTTTACTTACTAACCCCATGAATCATTTTTTAGAGTGTGATAAACTCTACGACTTTTATTTGCCCAGCAGCTTATGATTTATTAGTAATTATGTGTTAATGACTGGTACAGTATCGTCACACAGGGCTTCATCTTGTGTTGAGGTGCTGCTTACTAATGCTGAGCTCATTCATTAGTGTTGACAGCACTGAAATATTAGCTAGGGAAGGGAATTAGGTGCAGAGGTTTGCGGATCGGCACAGTTTCACACATCAAACTTACATGAACGCACATACCCCAATCTGCATGCTCCTACATACAAATTGACTCAGTTCCTCACACAAAACAATTTGTGCCTTTAGAGCTCTTAGTAACCTCTTAACTAGTAAGTAAATGTGGATTCACATATGCTGGCTTTAACGGTGGTACAGTATATAAAATTAGATTTGGATTATATGGAGAGTTCTACCTGAAATTCAAATTTCATAATTATTCACACACCCTCATGTTTTACCAGACCTGAATGAGTTTTTTTGTTCTGTTGAACACAAAAAACAATGTTGGGGATCAGTATTGTTATTTGTGTTCAACACAATAACTATTGTGTATAACAATATTTTGAAAAATGTTCATAACTTTGCAGCTTTTGGTAGCTATTGACCTAAAAATCATAGAATTAAAAAATAACGTTGAAAGTAGTCCTGTTAAACGATTTTTTGTGATTAATTGCATCCAATATAAACGTTTTTGTTTACATAATATATGTGTGTATACTGTGTATGTTTATTTTGTTAATATACTGTATATGCACACATATGGCTATATATATTTAACAAAATCTCTTATGTTTATCTATTAAATATAGTTTCATATAATATAAACGATATGAATATATACAAGTAAATTCATGTAAATATTTTTAAGAGACTGTATGTGTGCGTATTTATAAAGTCAATAGAAAGTCAATGACTACCAGATTTGGTTACCATATATATATATATATATATATATATATATATATATTTGTGCGTTTAATATTATCAAATTACCTAATGAATTATCACATTTTGAAAAACTACAAAATAAAAAAAGGGGTTAAACATAGAAAAATCAAGAAATAAAACTTCCTTTATACAATATGTATACTGAAGTCATTGCATGGATTGAATTATTAATATATCATTAAATATTTAGATAGATCAACATCGACGAGCATCCTGTCATGTTTATGTATGTATGGAGGCTGGTCTCATGTGGCTGAGTGCAGTACAAGAGCTCTTATAAAACAAGCATGTGAGATGCTGCAGTGGGCTCATTGATGATGATGATCATCAGTACTGGCCAATGAGAGCACTGCTTTATTACCTGCTTCTCCAACGTGATGAGAAAGAGAGAAAATGCAGCCTAAAACATAACATTAACATGCAATCTAATGGAATATCCATCCCATCTGCACATTTAACAACTAGGACAAGCCCACTTCAGCAAAAGCGGGAGGGGAGAGAAGAAAGAAGATTTTCCCACAGGATACTGCAGCACACATGAATTTCACCCATGATACAGCTCTTAAAGACTTTGATATTCAATACATGCACTTACACTTAATTTTAATTTCCATTTCTTTGTGCTCAACATATCTGTGCATCAGACAGAGAAATTAATCAGATTCAAGATCAGAGTTAATTTGAAATTAAAGCAGCAGTGTGTCAGAGCTGTGGCTGTGTGCGGAGGTCAGGAGCCATCAATATACTTTCACTAAACAGATGTTCAAGTCGTTCTGAACTCAACAACCTCACGTGGAGACAAGTGCTTTGTTCCCATGGACACATGACATATAAAACATTGTGTGTTCTAAAACTGGCTCATATTAAATGTTTTTATAGGGAGCAGCTATTTGCACTATAGCGATAAATTATCTAATCTGGTGTCATAAAAACATGTACCTCTGTGTACTTTCTGCGCAGCACCATATTTACAGCACTTTCAAAGAGAAATTGTGGGTGGCGCTAAAAAACAGGTTCACATAAACATTTTTATTATGTAGATGTTCGAATATATTGCGGCGGTTCAGAATTGAAACATTCTGGGACTGTTGCTAGAAGTTAATGCTCTATCATGTTGTATGCCCTACACCAAATCCAACTCCAAACCTACCTGATATTGTTGACAAGTGCAAAACTGATATACAAATGCGTTTGTTGATGCAATTGTGCCATTTCAGCTTTCTTCTACACAGGTTTTAACTGTTTTATTAAACGGTAGTTACACTGTTATCGAACCAGAGCTCCTCGCTTCTCAATTACATTCCTGTACTCCGTGAACTACCGAACAAACCTACCGTCTTTGAAAACAGATATGAAGCTGGATATGTGCAATGGTAACATTGAAAAGCATCAGTTTTTAAATCTCCCAGCTTATTAATATTGTTTTTGAGTGATAACCTGACGATCTGTAAGTAATTGTGTGAATATTACTCTTTTATTAATCGAAATTTGTGTGAAAAGGAATGGTGTCTGAGTTTTACTGCCTCTAGTGTTCATTTCTTTTGGAAACGGCAGTGATATGTACTTGTTGGTACATATTTCTTGACTCGCTAAACGTGGACCAAGGTATGTTTATGCCATGAGACCAGGTAGCAATTATCTGCACCTCAGTATTGTAGTACAATACCTAACAAAATTTGCAATGAAAAAGTATTGAGCATTAATTGCCATTTTAATTCAAATTATTAAATGAATTTCACCTTACTTGGACAATAAAACTCTGCCTACACCTACCTCAACTAATCACTTACTGTAACTACCTAATTTATAAAATTTTTGGTAATTTCCGTGATTTTTTTATTGCAAATAAATGCCTTTCTGATGTAATACGAGATCTGCATCGAAATCTTGCAAAAGGTGAATTCGAACTTGGATTGATAGTGTCAAATTGACAACGCCATAAATTTTACCATCTACAGTACAACACTGGAGCTGAAACGGACTTTTGACTAGCCCAAATACGTGTTGCTGGTGGGCAGAGTAAGTTTTGCCTCTGCCAACAAGGTGTAAATAGACACTTTGCAACTACATGCCAACTTATTCCGCGAACCTTAACCCTAACCAAACAGGCAACTAATACTCTAATGAGAGTTAATACAATGTCTGAAGTGAACAATATCCATGTAACCTGTCACACTACAGTGGTTAAACAATACGTCATTGTATGGAAACACACTCAATCACAGAAATTAATCTTTTCCAACTCTTGCATCTCATTCCTATTGAGAAATAATGATTGGAGTTATAAAATATTTACTTAATTATCTCTAAACTCTCTTTCTTTTCGTAACCTGTCCAAGAGCATTTTTCTTAACAGTAATCTTTTTGTTGTTGTGGTTGTTGCCTGTAAGTCACTGAGTTACATGAAGTTTTCAGGTGAATGCCATTGTAACTGACGAGACTCTATTCAGGGCTACTCTTGTCCTGGGACTCAAACATATTAATTTTTTTATGTCAGCACTCATAACCGCAAATTGATCCATCCCACAAAGTGCTTTGTTGTTGACAGCAGAATTACTATATTAATTCACATCTATATCCTCATCTGAAATATTGAAGCACACCAGGTAACAGTGCCTCTAATATAACAACACATGACACAGAAATATGTAATAACCTAACTGGTAAAGCAGATGCTAATTTTTGTGGATTTAAAATGGCAGCCTGGGGAAAAATATGAATTTTAAGGCTTATTCAAAAAAGTTCATCAGTTTGGAAACTAATTGCATGACATGAGCAAGCTACATTTAATTTAATAGTAAACATAAGCCTTACAGTATAAAATTATGCCAATTTGTCAATTAATCCCAGCAAATTATGCAAGTACAAAGTTACCAAATGTCAGTTGTCATTTAATAGTGTCTCATTGTATTTCAAGTTATTATAATCTTGATTAACTAACTGTCCAGTAAAATACCAACCTAACAATAATTTGAAAGGGGGTTTTCCTTTGGGATTGTCCTTTCACACGGCAGTGGGGAATGTATCAAGGAGAATTTAGCAGCAAGGACAAAGAACACGTCCGTTAATTAGGTTACCATCCCGAGAGTGGCAGCACACTAATCTGCTCTAATTGCTCTCCAGTTTTAGTTCCACTGACAATGCTCTCGCTGTCTCCATAACACAGCATGAATAAATACACTACACCTATACAGTGGGGTGCAAAAGTCTCTATCAAGAATGGATCTAATTTGCATTTTTCTAATTTAATACAGAATTTACTTATATGATTAATGTTCTGGAAATAGTGCAGAACTTGTCTCCATTTTACATTGAAATTATTTACATCACGATTGAAAATATCCTAAAATGTTCTGTTTAGATGTAAGTATGTACTCTACGTTTACAACAGAACACTAAATACATCTCAGATCATCACGAAAGGGCCATCATTTTGCACATTGTCCGTGTGATGAATTCATGATTCAGTTGTTTTAGGCTCCCCAGACTTTCCCTGAGGGAGCATACAGTACTGTACTTGTCAACTGCCTCACATGTATACACTGTAGCAGACAATATTTCATTTTCCCATGTGGTTCCCTTGAGGTATTACTAAGGCTTTTGACATAATTTTGTTTTCATGAGCATTTTCCACCCGCTCTCCGGATTACATGATGTGACAGGATCACAAAACATTCTGTGCTGAAATGTGTCAGAACCAGTGTTGGGGGTAGCGCATTAAAAGTAACGCGAGTAATAATATTACTTTTTCCAAATAAATAGTAAAGTAACACATTACTTTTTAATTGTGGAGTAATATAACTGAGTTACTTTGTAAAAAAGTTGAATTAAAATAAACTCAGAATATGATGCAAACCTGCAAAAATTTAATTACACAAATGTATCCCATTGTAATCCCAATTTATTAATCAATGTCTTAGCTGCTGACCTCTGATGATCCAGGTCAATCATACTTGCAAGCAAAAAAAAAAAAAACTATTGTCTTTTTTTTTTTTTTTTTTGGTGGGTTTTTTTTATTGCTGAAGAGTATTGAACTTTCTTCTCCTGTATTCTACTTTACAGATGTGAATTAGCTTTTTTCTTCAATTTTTTAAAAGTTTATTCATGACACTTTTTGGTGTGCTTTTACATTTGCTATAAATAGAACTTCATATATTAAAAACAAACACTCAACACTCTGCCCATATTTAAAAAGTAATGCTAAAGTAACGCAAAAGTAATGTAACGCATTACTTTTCATAAAAAGTAAATGAGTAACATAATTAGTTGATTCCAAGATGGCGCCGGCGAGATCGGCTACCGTCGCAACTGCTCCGACCCCCTTTTCTTTGATTTTGTTTAGTTATTTTGTTAGTTTACAGCATTTTAGAACCAGCAAAATCACCACCATTGAGTACATTAGACATGATAGAGACACTCTTGTTTCTATTGGTATACAATGTATTCACAATTCAACGCTTTTAACTCCGGATCCGAGCTGGCCGAGTGAGATCCTGAGTGAGAACAATGGACGTTTCCCCATGGGAAGCAAACCGGTGTCAGGAACAGGCTGAGAGCCCATGCACACTGCACACTTCTGCCTAGCATCCTGTTCGCCAATGTCCAGTCACTGGAGAACAAACTCGATGACCTCAGGGCCTGGGCAAAGTTCCAGAGAGACATTCGGGACTGCAATCTCCACTGCTTCACCAAGACATGGTTGAACCCAGTGGTGCCTGACCACGCCATCCAGCTGGCCGAGTTCTTCTCGGTTCAAGGCATGGACAGGACACGGGACTCTGGGAAGTCAAGGGGAGGCGGCGTGCGTTTAATGGTGAACAGCAGCTGGTGAAGATCCTGCACACAAAACCTGGAACTACTGTCCATCATTTGTCATCCTTTTTATCTACCTCTGGAGTTTACATCGGTTATAGTTAGCTTCATTTATATCCCGCCTCAAGCGGACACGGACACTGCCTTATGCGAGCTACATGAGGCACTCACACAGCACCAGATTCAGCACCGGGACGCTGCGCTCATTGTGGCGGGGGACTTTAACAGTGCCATCCTCAAATGAGCAGCACCAAACTTTTATCAGCATATCACCTGCCCCACCAGGGGAGATAGGACACTGGACCTCTGCTACACTACAGTAAAGGATGCCTACAAGGCACAATCTCGTGTACCGTTTGGGAAATCTGACCACGTCGCCATCTTCCTCATGCCAAAATACAAACAAAGGCTAAAATGGGAAGTTCCGGATCAGAGGGAGGTCACGCGCTGGACGGACCTATCGATGGCTGCGTTACAGGATACACTTGATGGCGCAGACTGTTACATGTTCTGGAACAGCTCCGATGACGTCAACGTGTTTACGGAAGCGGTTGTGGGATTCATCGGGAAACTAGCGGATGATACCATGAAGAAAACAACTATCAGAACGTGTCCCAACCAGAAGCCATGGGTGTGTAAAACCATCCGCAATATCTCGCACCGCGGGACTTGCGTCGGGGGACATGGACCTGGTCAAGGCAGCGTCATATAATGTGCGGAAGGCGGTAAAAGAGGTGAAGCAGGTGAAGCAGGAGAAAACTAGAGTTACAACTCCAACAGAGTGACTCTAGGAGCCTGTGGCAGGGACTAAGGACAATAACAGACTATAAAGTGCCAACATCCGGTATGATGAACGCGAACGTGACTCTCGCAGATGAGCTAAACACTTTCTACGCTTGCTTCAGGGCTGCAGCCAAAGACACTAACAATGATAATGCTAGTGGCGCTAATAGCACTAGACAGGAAGACACTGCCAGCACTGGAAACACGTTCATCAACTCCGAGCATGACGTTAGGAGAGCCTTCAAGAGAGTGAACACCAGGAAAGCAGCAGGACCAGACGGCATCTCAGGTCTTATTCTCAGAGCCTGCGCAGACCAGCTAGTACCTGGTGTTCACAGAGATATTCAACCTCTCTTTATCTCAGTCAGTGATCCCCACATGCTTCAAAGAGTCCATCATTGTTCCTGTCCCAAAGAAACCCCAGCTCATCTCTGTGCCAGTGGATCTGTAATTTCCTAACTGGCAGACCAAAGGCAGTAAAAAAGGGTGGACACATCTCAGCCTCACTCACTCTTAGCACTGGAGCCCCCCAGTGTTGTGTTCTGAGCCCCCTGCTGTACTCTTTGTACACGTATGACTGTGTGGCAACTACCAGCTCCACCACCATCATTAAGTTTGCTGACGACACCGCCGTGGTGGGCCTAATCTCTGATAACAATGAGACGGCCTACCTGAAGCAAATTAGCAATCTGGAGAACTGGTTCCAGAGGAATAACCTCCTCCTAAATGTCAGCAAAACAAAGGAGCTGATAGTGGACTTCAGCACTAAGCAGGAGAGGAGATACCAAACACCCGTCATCAACAAGAGCCCAGTGGAGAGAGTGAACAGCTTCAAATACCTCAATGTTCACATCACGCAGGACCTGTCATGGTCCTGTCACTTCAACACTGTGGTGATAAAGGCCCGACAGCATCTCTACCACCTGAGACACTTGAGAGACTTCAGACTACCCTCCAAGGTGCTCAAGAACTTTTACTCCTGCACCTTAGAGAGCATCCTGACAGGAAATATCTTAACCTGGTTCGGAAACAGCACCATGCAGGACAGACGAGCCCTACAGAGGGTGGTGCGATCAGCTGAGCTCCCTGACCTTCACTCGATCTACAGCAGGCAGTGCTGGACCAAGGCCAGGAAGATTGTGAAGCACCTCAGCCATCCCAACAATGGACTGTTGTCTCTGTTGAAGTCAGGAAAGCGATTCTGCTCCCTGAAGGCCAACACAGAAAGACTGAGGAGGAGCTTCTTCCTGCAGGCGATACAATCTCTCAATCAGTACATCACACAGTACTTTTCCATTTTGCACATCCACACATATGGTTTTTGCCCTCACTCTGGACACTGAACTCTCTACTCTCTACTCCACTCAATTCAATCCATCGCACACTTTCACTCCGCACAATCTGTACTTTCAATTTGGAACATGTTACCTGTTATTTGCAGTTGGGAGAAGGCTGCGGGGGGATAAATGAGTGGAATTTACTTACCATTTGCCCCCAGTATGCCTTTTAACTCACTTTCACTTATTACACTCTTACTTTTATTGTGTGTACATATATTTATACAATCATATTCTATTCTACTTATATTCTCTCTTTATTCTATTTTATTTTATTGCTAGTTTATTTTTTATATTATATTTATTTACTGTACTTATTTTTATATTCTACCTCTGTTTTGCCATTTTACTTACATTTTACTTGTTTTCTTAATGTGTCAATTTGTTGTGGCAGTCATGCAATACATTTCACTTCATGTCATAGCATGTATGTATGTGAATGTGACAAATAAAATTTGAATTTGAATGTAGTTACTTTGTTTTAGGGAGTAATGCAATATTGCAATGCATTGCTTTTAAAAGTAACTTTCCCAAACAATTGTCAGAATCTTGGTTAAAGCTAATGTTTGGATGGCGAATAGAAATAATATCCTATGCAAAATTCAGCAATTGTATTAATGTGAACTTCCAGTGTAATTAAAATCTTTTTTTTTTAAAACGATTAACAAAACATATTAAATTCAAAACAAGTAATTATGAAAGAACATCTAAAGATAACCTTAAGTCAAACTTGGGTCACAAAGTACTCTAAAGTTCAGCTAATTACATTAAATAAATCATTTAAAAAATGGCATTCAGTGTGTATGCATTCCAGCTATGCATTACGTTTTTTTAGCGAGAGGCTTAATAACAGCCAGTTTGAAGGCTTTGGGGACATATCCTAATGACAATGAGGAGTTAATAATAGACAAGAGAGGATCTATGACTTCTGGAAGCATCTCCTTTAATATTTTAGATGGAATAGGGTCTAACACACATGCTGTTGGCTTAGACGACTTAACTGTACCCCTCTTCTCTGTGCTTCCAGTTAGGGGCGTCGCCATCTTGAGTGTGTGGGTCGCACACTGTGCTCCAGAGGGCCCATCTACCCTTCAGGCCATGTCTGAGACTCCCTTTTCTCATGAGTGTATTCCCCTTCATTACATTTTAAAAGTGAATACTATGCAAAAGTGTACTTTTTCACAAGGGAAGGTTTGATTTATTTTACAAAATGAGTCAAACCAGTCAATAAAATATGAGGTATAAACTAGGTTCAAGTTTACTCTACTTGAAACTTCAGCCAACTTTTTTTGAGGTAGTGGGTAGTTTCACTTAGATTTGGTTTGTGGTTCGGAATGTTTTTACTGTTTTGTCTGTGGGTCACTGGAGTGTTCTGGGTGACTACAACATAGAGAGACAGAAAAACAGAAAGACAGATTACTAGAGAGCCTTCAGGGTGAGAAGATGAGGGTGTGGAAATACACAAGCAGCTGAAAGGGAGGCAGTTCAGTAAAAGAAATATTAGCTCCTGACAAAGCTGTCAGCATTGCACTCTGAGTGATATAGTGTTTTACTAAATGTAAAACCAAGCTGACAGAAAAAGACAGCTGAGGACAGGACAGTGTCTCCAGAGCACCAGAGCACAACAGATACTGAACACCTACTACTCCATCCCACACACACACATACACGCATGCACTCAATTGATGTTCCTATAGATCCACACACTCACTCTTCTGGTCAGCCATTAGTCTAATTGATAAAGCAGCACATAACTGCTCCCTTGAAAACAGCAGGACATAAAATCGCTGCTTCACGCCAGCATGCACACCTTAAATTGGACGCAGAGCTGTTATCTGACAAAAGGCATCATATTTATAGAGCTCCATGAATACTGATACATGCAAATGTAACTCTGGCATGCCTGCTATAATGACTCTATAAATAAGAATGCATGCTTGGCTGTGTGTTATCACCTGGGAGGAAGCACAAGGAAGAGTAAGAATAATTAAGATACATTATTCATAATAGCATGTCCCATTGCCTGCACTGTAATCAAGCTGTCATGCTCTATTAGACTCCCATTGGCGTTCAGAGACTGCTCAAGTAGCTCTGTTTGATTATACACAATTATGCAAGTCAAACATGCTCATAACTTTAATAACCTCACTGGACATTTTGTTTTAAAACTACGACAGCATTAATATCACAGGGATTTGAAACCCCCCAAAATCTTGATGCAAATAAAATACAGCTGCAACTAGCATTAACTGCATTTAAAGCACTTGGAACAACTATAACCCATGAAAAAAAATATATAAATTATTCTTTAGTTTATTAGTAAATTTATGTTAAAACTGTGGATTCCAAATGAATGACATTTTTTAATGCAATTCAAAAGCATACATTATTCATTTAGACCTGCATATTTTCTCAGTGTGTGAATATCATGGGGCAACAAAAGCAAATCAAGTGTTGACTGAGCATCAGCATACACAAACACTCTGCATGGCATTTGGTCCTAACAGCAGACCTCTGTGACTTACTGTACACCTCAAGGATCAGGGTATGCCATTAAAGCTTTACAAAGCCCGATCATCAGACTCACGACTGGAACAGAGCCGGCTGACTGGACTTCTCATGCAGTGCGGATCAGAAATCGTGAACGAACAGACCCAACATGCTGAGACATTTGTCTTCCTGAGGAAGAGAAAATCAATCAAGAAGTCAGTGCAAACAGACCTGGAGCAGCCACTCCATGCATCAAAAGTTAAAGATGAAATTAAATCATATTGGACAGATTTTTCATTAAGCTACATTTACAACAGAGCTTACATTTTCTGCAAAAAAGCCAGTGACGTTGTCTCCAGATGAATTTGTGTGACAATAAAGAGTTGGTAACATGACATCAGCGCATTCAAAAAGTACCAGCAGCGTCTGGCTGATGAGGTTCAGCAAGATCATGGATCAGCAGGCGGGAGATTTGGAGGCATGTGACCTCAAACATGTATCAGCAGCAGAGCATTCAGTGACCTCTGAGTGACTCAGAATGAGAGTCACATGTTTGTGGGAGCAGCAACATATGCTTCTGTCAAGCTGTTGTATATTATCATATTACAGCCTTATTACTCATTCTTCTGTGTATTTATATGTTCTGTAGGATGCTTTGGTTTGACCTAAACCCATTTTGAACACATTCCTCTCTTAAATTTAATTCTCACTTAGCATTAGATAGATACTCATGGGTTAAGCTTAAGATGTAGCTAGAATATTGTAGTATTTATTAAAAATGTAGTAACATTCACACTGTAGAAAAATTAAAATAAATTTCAAAGATGCAAATGAAGCAAAGATCATTGTTTTAGAAGTCTTTCAAAATGTCATGTTTAGTTCAATATGTCATTTGCCAGTTCTTTGGGAAATTCAGTGACTTAAATTCAATAGTGAACAAAAAAAATATTGTATTTTTTGTTATTATTTGTAAATATGTATTTATTTGTAAAATTAAATTTTATTTTAATTCTAATATTTTATTTTATTCTGTTGTTTTTTGGTTGTGTTTGGTTTATTTTATTTTATTTTAAGTTGTTCAAGAATACTTCAGTATGATTATATAATATATATAATACTACTCTATGGAGGGTCAGATGGCTCTCTGATATCATCAAAAAAAAATCTTTGTGTTCTGAAGATGAACAAATGTCTTACAGGTTTGGAACAACATGAGGGTGAGTAATGAATGACAGAATTTTCATTTTGGGGTGAACTAACTCTTTAACAAAGACATCTATAGAAATGGACTCACTCTGCGAGACATTCACTTCCTGTAATAACAAGTGACAAGAAGTTATTTTATTTCAAATCCTTATTATTATGAATAATATGGAAATTATTGAAATAATGCAAAAATAATGCAAACTATTATGAAACCGAAGAATAGAAGCAGTGATTGGGCATCAAAAACAGCTCTCTCTGTATAGAAGTGAGGCCCAGTGCATGCTGTATAGGGAATGATGGGATTGGGATTAACCTGCTTTCAGTCTGGTGTTCATCTTCATTCAGAGAGCAGCTTTAATCCAGATCTCGCTGCTCTCCTCCATCTGTCCCATAATCCCACCGCCGTCCAGAGCAAAATGACGTTGGTCGAGCGTTGTGAGATTTTCATTCACCTTCTTGCCTGCTCTCATTCTCACACCATCATCATCATCACTCGCTCTCTCTTTCGGGAAGAGCAGCGGTCTATTGACGGTAAACAACATCAGCACTTTACATAAACTGCGGCCCATCAAGACTGAGTCATGCTAAAAGTTTCATGAGCTCTCAACTTCTGCTATAATATGAAAACAAAATGAAGTTCAAAGCATTGCAGCCATTCAGCTACATTACAGCATTATGTAAGCATGTGACAGCACCAATAAATTTATTTCTGCAGTATCTACACTTATTTTCCGCAGCCATTACAGCCCAGCAGAGGAGTTGAGTGCTGACAACACTTATATTCTGAAGAAGTTTTTGCTCAAGGCTTTTTTTAATATTCATTGTGATTTTATTCAAGTTATGACAGTTAATCAGGACCAGATATGAGTGGGAAGTTTGCTTGCACTGCTTCTCTGTTTATAATACATCTGTGCAATATGAGATTGTTCAAACAATATTCAGTTCTTCAGTAGAAATTGTTAAATTGGTGTAGAAAAATGTCAAATGTACCTGAATAATTGTGCGAGTGCGACTAAGATTATTAAATATATTCTATATTGTGCAGCAATTCCATGCATACAGTACACAAATCCATGCATAAAGCAGATGACAAAATGTTGATAACCGAAACACCAAATTAGATTAATATCGGTGGACTTGAAGATGAAAAATGGTGTGCATTGACCTCTTTTTGCAGTTGAAACAAGAGATCTTCTGATGTTCATATATGTTTATTTCATGCTATAAAGAAGAAGAGATTATCAATTCACGTGCCGAACTGAACTGAGGCGCTACAGTGATCTGTCACAACGCTTTGTATTGTATTTACTGTTTCAATTTATTTGAAAGCAAAGATTTTGTTTCATACCTTACCATAACTTGCTCTTGACTTGTCAATGTGTCGTCAGTTTCTTTGATTCTTGATGTAGTGTGAGAGAGGCATGGCTTGTTGGACATAGCCACAGTAACTAAGGGGGTCAATGCATGATGAGTTTATAATGTCATTTAGAGACTTCTTTAAAGAATATGAGGAGTGATGGAAGCATTTATCCTATTGATATAATGGCTCATATTTAAATTGAACCCCTTATTAGGATTCCTGTAAATTTTACCTAAACAAACTGTGTGTACTGTGAGTGGCACAGTGGAATGCTAACAGGTTAAAGAAGTCCTAAATAATTTGTATTGATTTTTTCAATATTTCGTTGCTTGTCTCATTGGCAAAAAAGTTGCTTGTTTGCTAAAAACAAGTAAAATAAGTAAGTAAATAAATAAGATAGACAGAAAAATATATGTATACTGTATATACAATAGTAAATGAATAGTTTATTTGCAAAAACCAATAAACATTTTCCAAAAGAAAAAAAGGTAGCTTAACTAACCCTAAAATTGTTTTGCCAAAAAACCCACTTTAAAAGTATTGTCCACTTTCAAGGCATCGTGAGTTCACATTTTGCAGAAGCCGAAAAAGCACCCTTGTTGTTCTTGAACAGAAGCAGATACAGTAAGGTACATTTTAGACGAAACTTTCACTTTTAAAAGACTCGCTAGCTGAGAGGAGTTTCGTCAAATCTGACTAAAAGTGATCAAGGATTGATAATTTCGACAAACTTTACTCTTGCTATATTCTTCAGGGCATAAAAGGAAAATAAAAGCTCTAAAATATGGATTGTGGAGTTGTTTCTACCTGGTCTCATGGCATAAACATACCATGGTGCACTTTTAAACGAGGCGAAATACGTACATATAACAAGTACATATTTTTCTGCAGTTTCCATAAGAAATTAACTCTAGAGGCAGTAAAACTCTGACAACTTTTATAATCTTTTTTTAATATCATGTTATGACTTACAATATTAATATAAAACAATATTAATATGCTGAGGAATTTGAAAACTGATGCTTTTGAATGTTAGCATCACACAAATCCACTTCATATATATGGGTTTTCATAAAACCCATAAATAAATGCAACAGTCCACAGACATTTCAAATCGGAACTGTTAAAATACATACAGTACCTATATCAACGTGATAAAAATGAGCCAGGGTTCACACATTGAACCTGTGTTTTTAGTGCTACTCAGTGGACATTTCTCTTTGAAACTGCGGCGAAACGTGCAGGAAGGCATGTAAAAACAGTATTGTGCAAAATGTGCACAGAGGTACATATTTTTATGAGACCAGATTTAGTTATTTATATGTTATAGAACAGTGGTTCTCAGCTTTGGTCCTCGCGCCCCCCCTGCTCTGCGTATTTTGCGTGTCTTTCTTTGTTAATGCACCTTTGATAATAAGCTCATTAGAAGAGAGCTCTGTGCATGAGCTGTGTTCACAATGGACATGGTCCCTACATACACTGTAAATTTTTTCCAGGATTTCACAAGATATAACTGTAATATTTCACAGTTAATTACATTATTACCACTTCACAGGTCTTAACTGTGATAATTCACAAT
>JAUMHQ010000048.1:18841419-18860480 GCA_032361165.1 Enteromius paludinosus
AGTCTGTTGTATGCATGGCGCATATTATTGACATGGATGGGTCAAATGCGTTGCGAAATGGCATAATATTTAAACGCCAAAACAACGACACTGATTTGAAAATGTAGGGAGTAGAAAGTACCAATACTCATGCTAAAATGTAAGAAGTAAAAGTAGAAAGTTGGCACAAAAAAAGCAGTGAAGTAAAGTATAGATACCCGAAAATTCTACTTAAGTACAGTAACGAAGTATTTGTACTTTGTTACTTCCCATCTCTGTAGCTAATGGGTAGTTAATAGTGAGAACTGGACCTTAAAATGTATGGCCAATTAGTTAATACAGTAACTGATTGCAAAGAGCTCACAATAAATATATTCAAAATAATGTTTATTAATTTTTTTTTTTAATTAAAGTGCTAAAGAGTGATGTTACGAATTTTATGAGGCTATTACTGCAGTGTTTTTTTTTTCTTTCTGTAAAGAAAATGCCTAATGCAAACATCACAGTTACTCTTTATTAAAGGTTCAATTCTAGCCATTAACAAGCCATATGACTTTTACCTCAATAAACTCCTCATTTGCTGCTTATTAATAGTTAGTAAGGTAGTTGTTAAATTTAGGAAATTGGGTAGGATTAGGGATGTAGAATAAAATTATGTAGAATATGTGCTTTATACATAACAATAAAAAGCCAATATGTTAAAAATAGGCATGTTTATAAGTAGTTAATACTGAGAATTGGTCCCTATTCTAAAGTGTTACCAAAATCACTACAGTATATGAATTCAAGTCTTATTGTCACTAAATGCATACAGTACATTGAGATTTTCAGTTGACTTTTTTTGCATGTGTTATCAGTTTTATAGATTTTTATACATGCAAATCATGGCCTGTATGAGAGTGCTTTTATAAGACAGCGGAGTTTGGGATAATTATGTAACCTTCGCCACTGAACACCTGTCGGTATGAATAATTGAAAAGTGAGGAAGTTCCTCAAGTCAAGCAGTCGGAAGACTCATCTAGAGGAGCCACGTGACAGGAGGAGGAACGGTACAGAATGAACTGAGAAATGCATTTTTTATGTGCCTTATTTTGGTTTTATTGAAAGCTTCTCTAGCTACCTAAATGACTTCCTGACTCATGTCTGTGACTATAGAGGACATACAATGGCTTACCTCGCTACATACAAGAAGGATGTTGTGCAGTCTCCTTTATTATTGACAGCAAGCCAATCCCATCTATCCATTTCCAACCCTATTGGCCATGTTACGAACACATCACATACATGTGAATATGTATTTTTGACCCATGATTTGAATATTATGCTTCATTTAAATGCAGTATTTTATATATATATATATATATTGTGACGGGAAACCCTTGTAGGACATCAGCGTCGCCCTGGCTAATCATCAGGAACAATCAGTCACGGAGAAAACCAAATAAAAGCAGAGGAAACGACACATTCAAGGAGACGCATCTCCACGCTGCCTGAAGCTAATGACTGCCTTTCTTTCTGTCTTTTACCAGAATACTCGCCATGACTGCTTGGCCCTGCCACCACACTCATTGGGAAGATCACCACCTCACAGATCACCGTTCACTGGGAAGAGGAAAGAGGATTCACCGCAGCACTTACCTGACGTCTCATCGCACCGGCAAAGTCACTTCTTCACTTCATTACTTCTATATACATGTATGTATATACATATATACAAACATACACACACAAATTTCATTTTGATTAATATACATCCTCGTAAGCAATAAACTAACATTTATTTGCTTACAAAAACTGATTAGATTTTTAGACCTTGAGCAAGAAAATACCACAAATGTGACTTTTCTGTACAAGCTGTCCAAGCACTTATAATGTAGGCCAGGTTCAGCTTATGTTATCTAATCTGGCCATGGTAAAAAGGTAAGTTAAAAGGTTGGAAGGTTATCCAAAAAAATTTTTTCAGAGGTTTAAGATGAAAGTACAGAAAAACAAACAAAAAAACGGACTAATTGGAAGTGTGACACTCTTCAGTCACATCAATGGCTATGACATACCTGTACATCCAAGGCAAGACACTTTATTCAACCTTATATGGAGAATGGCCTTGCTTTATGGTTTGACAAAACATGAAAGAGAAAAAGGTAGTCGAGTGTGGGTCTGTTTCATAATGATGAATCACACTTGGCCTCAAGTTGAGAAATTTCTTCAAGATCAATGTTAAACCCAACAGTCTCTTGCATTGTAACCAACCATCTTAATGTCTAGACTTTGGTCCAAGCCTTGGCTGACCAATTCAGTGCAATGCATAAGCTGTTGGTGAAAGGGTGACTATTGATCAATAGGTAACTCAAAAAGAAGGAAATTTGTGACCCTAGAGCACAAAACCAGTCATAAGTAGCCTGGATATGTTTGTAGTAATAGCAACCAATGCATTGTATGGGTCAAAATCATCCATTGATAACTAATATGCATTGCTTAGAGCTTCATTTCGACAACTACAAAGAGGATTTTCTCAGTATTTACATATTTACCATAAGATTCCAAATTATGAAATAGCTGTGTCTCTGCCAGATATTGTCAAATCCTAACAAACCATACATCAGTGGAAGCTCATTTGTGCAGCTTTCAGATGACGTATAAATACATGCGTTTTTTAATGTTGGTTCTTCTCTTCATGAGGTGATAACACTTACAGGATTGTTTCCAGAACAGAATCCAGTCCCAGGTTGATTCAGAGAGAAAAAGGATAGTTATTTAACCAATAAGTAGTCATTTAGCAGACTACTTCAGATGTCTTCACATGCTGGGTTTTGACATGCTTCAGGATATTTGTGAGGACATTTTCTAACTTTATAGCCAAATACACACAGCTTCAAAACTAAAGGAACTACAATAGGAAACTTTGTCAAAACAGACCTTGAATATTGGCCTGACAAAGCATTGTCTGGGAATTTAAGAAAGTTTGAAGTTTAGTTTGATGTTTTAAGGTTATATAAATACTTTTGAAGTTTGAAGAGAGACTGGATCATCTTTGCTACGCTGTTGCTAAGGTGTTCCGGCTGGTTGTTAAGGGGGTGAATAGACAGACTGCAATGTAATTATGATTTAAGCATATATATTACATTTCTTTAGATGTAAAATATTTATCATTATTATGTATCTGAGTCGTGCATAGGTCGATCCTAATTTTTAGAATATGATGTTTGTATTATATGTATATGTCGAATAAATGCTGATTTGCTTTATGTAAGCTGTCAAGTGTGGGATGAAGACGTGCATTGGGTTATTATTTAGTATCATATTGTCTACAGCTTTTGAAGAACAAATAATTCAGGAGCTGTGATATTGGGAATATTAAACTTTTAACAGATGTCATAATTCAAGCACTCGGGCTCATACTGTATGTAAATACTATTACCGTCTAATGCAGTCATTACTAGCAAACATAATTACCAGAGATGAATTATCCTATTCTTTCACGTTAGTCTCCATCCGCATCAGACCGGAAATTATGAGACTATTCAGCATCGCATAAAGCCGAAACAGAAAGACCAGGGACGATCCCTCATAGTTTGGAGTTTCAAACACTGTCAATTACTTTGACAATTCATTACCAGGATATAATTACTGTCGAAAAATCCATCAAAAGCTAACCCTATAAACAGGAACAAACAGTAAAAGATACAAAGACAACTGGCTACAAAAAAAATAAACTTTCTTCTTATTACCCAATATCTCGCTGGTGAATAAATGAAGAGCAATGATTACAACAGTGATAAAGTTTTGTTTAACCCTGGTGGTAACATTTTCTATGAAGCCTGTTTTTATAATACATTATAAAAGGGTATTCTTAAGGTATTATAATGAAAGCATAATGCATTATAAATAACTTTATAATACCTATTGCATCATGAATATTTATAATATTTACTTATTATTTGTGGTTATAGATTTTAAGAGTATGCTAATTTATAACACACAATGAACATGATTAGAATGGATTATATAGTAAAATATATATATAATATATGATGCATAATTATAATGCATAATAAATCTAATATCTTGCAATTTTACTTTACGTTATTTTACTTAAAGCTGACAAATACCACTTATAATAATAACAACAACAACTATTTTTGTTCTTAAACAGCCATGAGATCAGATATTGAATTAATGCAACACAGTCTCATAGGCAATTTGTACATATTTCAGGAGTTCGAACTCTGACGGCATAAGCGTATAGCGAAGCTTGTTTGGCGTGCTACTTAGGGGGAAAACTCAGGGTTAGAAGGGCTGCCGAGCCCTAGGGTGAATAACCCTAAGGGCTCGGACGGGGGAAGAGGCGGATAGCCGCTTTCTAACCCTGAGAGCTCCCCCCAAGAGGGAAAAGGAGGAGGAGGGATGCTAAGATCGCGGATGGGGAAGGAAGTGTTTCTGAATATTTATAGAGCAAAGCTGAGGAGCTGATTGGATAATAGGATGATTGGAGGCGGAGATCATAATTAACTGCCTCTGATTTCTCCTCCCGAAACGAGTTTGAAAACTATGTTTGTATGAGGTGCCAAATTCATGCAAATTCATACAAATTCGTACAACCTTTCTCATACGATTTTGTAAGATTTTTCTAAAACCCAGTGACGGGTAGGTTTAGGGGCGGGGTTACGTTTAGGTCATTTGTACAAATTCATGCGAATTGGCAACAAAATACGGACGATTTAGTGAAAATCATATGAATCCGTGTGAGTGAGGTTGTACGAATTTGTACGAATTAGCCACCTCGTAAAATATGTATGAATTGCTGTGAGACTGGGCTGGCCTCACAGGAAACACTCAAATAACACTCAGCACCTAGCCACTCACAAAGGTATTGTGCAGATCTTAAATAAACAATGTCTAGATATGATATAGTCCATTATGAATGAAGTAGATTTAATATGGTGTATATTGTGTGTTATAAATATAATGCTTTTAAGTTATAATGATGAATACATAAACAGTATAATGGATTATAATTGTTTTTATGATTAATCATGAAATGTTATTGTCACGAGCCACGGCTGCAGAAATGATTCTTCTGAGTCTTCACCAAGGCATAAACAAAGGCTTCTTTTTTAATACATCCATGCACGAATACATGAATACCACATACTGTACATGTAACCTTAAGGACCGATGAACTGAATTGGGCAGACTAAACTATAAATACACACACAATTAGGAAGAACTGAAGACAGGTGAGCAGACACAGGTGGAGACAAGTTAACTAATCAAACTAAACAAGACAAGGATCATGGGGGAGAAAGGGGACAGGGACTGATCCCAGAAGGATGAACATCCTGGAGAAAAGTCTGGCTTCTCTGGGCAGCACTTACCTGCTCCCGTGGTTCCCGCGCTGGTGACAGTGTCGCCGAAGAGGCCGACCTGGGAGATAGGAGCATCGAAAAAGCATGCTTTGTCGGCGTCTGCCATCTGAGCCAGATTCAGCCACGTACCCCCTGGCTGCACCGCCAACGAGAGCAGCGAGGATCCTGGGCGCAGACGTGACAAGTATGGGACCCGCCACGACTTGGTCAGCTACTCATGCACCTCCAGGAAGAAAGGCACTGGAGGAGGAGGATCATAGCCGATAGTAACGTCGAAGTGATTCTACTGAAAGGGTAACATATACATATAAATAATTACCCCATGTACAAAATATATAGAATTACCCCATAGCAGGTCTAGACAGGTGGAGCTGGGGAAGGTGAAGGGTTTCTGAAGTGCACTGCAACTGCTTTAGCGAACACTAGCCAAGTATTTCAAAGTTGCTCATTGGCTGCTAAAACAAAAAGAACCAATCAGTTGCACCATGTCAGACTGAGCTTGATATATCGACCTCCACCTTCTATAATTTCAAGACACAATTTTGTATTTAGTATAATGTTCAAAGTGGGTGGTTCTTGACCACGATATGCTGAATTTTGGATTTTTTCCACTAACAGTATGATTAAACAAGACTGACATGTAAATGCCTGCTTGATTTAGTTTTGTCATTCTTTTGGCAAGAAATAGAAACATTCATCAATCTTGTAGCTGAAATCCCATGAGTGCCAAACCGGCTCACTGTCAAATCATTTGTGAGAGCATGCAACTGACATGCAGTGAACAATTATGTTCCATCAATGCGGCGGGAGACAAAATAAGAGAGAGAGAAGAAGAAAAACAAAATAATAACGTCTAACCCCACAGTGATGATACACGATATCTATTCAGGATGCCTAGGAGGAAAATAATGAAATTATAACCTTTAATAAAGCATACGGAGAGAAGGTAAAAACACATTCATCTGCAAAGCATAAGGGAAAATATATTATGAAAAGACAAAGGAGAGAGTGCTGCTCATGTGTGACCACAAGGGACGAAGATTGCCTTTAATTAGTCGATTCAAGGTTATTTTTCATTTCAGCTGGTATTTGAGTGTCTAGTTGGTGCGGTGACCCTCAAGTGACCGAATCCATGCAGCTCTGGGAAGGCAGGGATGATCCTGGCCCTCAGGCCCAGGAAAGCTTTAATTGGGGTTTTCCTCCGTGATGAAGTAATGTAATTAGTTCCTGTAGATGTGACAGTAACGAATTCAGGGTGTAGGTTAGTATATGACAAACGATATGGACATTAACTTCTTATAGCGCTTGTAAGAGTTTTACACTCATGTTCCTCAAATATTCCAAACTCTTTCAGATACAATACAGAGGGTTACTGAGCAAACCAAAATACAAAGGAATTCTTTCCTAATATTATTGCTCACTGGTTCGCTTTCGCAAGACTGCAAACACCTATTTCCCCAGACAGCACCAACAAGACTACAAATCATTGCACATTATTATTTAACACATTGAGGCTCTTTGATTGTTTGGTTATATTAACGCACTGCGCAAACTGGGAATGGATCAACTAATAGATTCCACTACTACACACAGCTCAGTGAACAAACGCAGCTCTAATGGGAGGAGAACAGATAGCTTAATCCACTCAGCTAATTAGCCATGCAGAAGAATAACCAGGTCCAGATGGAAGCTGCAGTCATTTTCAGCATATATTTTGTGAGAGAAGACTGCGGAATTCAGCCGAATGGGTTCAGAAATAGTGTTAAATGGAGCTGAAAGAACTACACCCTTATTGGGAGCTGAACGCATAAATAATTATCCCAGAAGATATGCAAAGGGCAGGAGATGAGAGGAGCTTTGTTTGAGTATGAATATGAATGATGGACATCTCAATGCTGTGGAGTTTTGTGAATACAGATGACATGTGAGCTCCTGAATGGGAAATGTTCAGTTGGGCCACATCTTTTGATTAGATTGAAATCCTGGAATCGCCCCTTGAGTGCTTGTAGTTTACTTCAAACCTTAAAAGTATACTTTTAAAAACCTTTACTTGCAGATAATATATTATAAATAATAAAGGCCACTTTCGTGATTATGTTTCAAGCTAAAGTACACTTTTAAAAAGTGCACTTTGTAATGATGTCAAATTATTTTAAACTTTAAACATTACGTTTTACTTTAAAGTCTTTTGTCTGTTTTAGAAGTAGTGCACTTATTTTGATGCACTGACTAACATTTTAAAGCACATATAAACACATGATTATAAATTTGACTGTAGTGTATTTGTGTATACTGTGTATATGTATCATGTATATATAAATACAAACAAATATATATATACATATAGTAAAAATATATTTTGTTTATATTTTAAATACATTTATTTATTTATTGGTATTTATTTATATCAAATATAAGAAAATAAATATATTGATGCATTAACATGAAATACTATTAAAATATATATACTGTATGCGTGTGTTTTAATATATACACAATAAATAAATAATCATTTGACAGCACTAATATATATATATATATATATATATACACACACACATACAATGTATATTTCCATGTATTTACTATTTTTATATTGTAAATAAATACATGTTCTATATTAAACCACATTTCAGAAATATATATATATGTATATAAAATATACACACATACATTCTTATGTGTGAATTTATATGTAAGTCATTAATGTACACAGAACAAACGCACACATACGTATAAATACAGTATGTAAAAAAAAAACACATATTATTTCTTATTTTGAAAGCAATTAACTATTATTTGAGATGTAATAAAATATAATACTTTTCAATGTCAGTTTTTATATGTATGTTAATATATATATATATGCTAATGTATGTGTTTATAATATTTCTGTAATAAGCACTATTTTTTAAAAGTTTGTTAGAGTGAACTTCTTTTTCAAAAGGGCAGATTAAGGGGGAGATCATGTTATCAATGTTTTCGGATTAAAAACCTTTGGACAAAGTGACAGAAAATAAACAAGCTCACAGTGGCAGTGGACCTGCGATGGATCATAACTTATAAGACCAGGGAAAACTCAAAAACTCTGCTGAGGCAGCCAAGAAATACGCATCTCCCATTTATTAGCACTGTGCACTAACCTCTCATAACCCTCGTCTCTTTAGAGGCCCTTGGTTGAAAACTGCGGTATGACAAAGTGTCATAATACAACTTCAGAAGATACTGCTGTCTTTTCCTAATGCACGGTAAGGTGAGAGGCAGCATGTGAAATTACAGTCATTGATCTCTGTCGTTACTCTGTGTGTTTCTACCGTTAAGGGGGATGCATTATTTAGTGGTCGACCACAACCGGAGTAAGTCTGTTTCGTAATGAAGCTCTGGAGTATTAATGCATGTGTACGTGTGAGAGTGTAAACTAGAACAATTTCTGTGTTGTAGACCTTAATGAGAAAGAGGGCTTGGATAACTCATTCTGGGAGCAGTAAATTGTACATTAGATTTGCTCTTCCAGTAAGGTACTGTCTAGGGTTTCTGAATGAGCAGCTTAAACCCAGCAACATTAGCGCCCATACTTTATGGCTTTTTTGTAAGCTAGTATCTAATAATTATGATGAAACACACTCAGTGCAGACCCCTACAGAGATGATTTTGCTTTTTTAATATGGACGGACGGTGTACAGTTTAGACTAACAAATCAAGCAGACAATGTACTAGGGGTTTCAGTTTCCCGAAAGCATTGCTAGCCAGGTACCATCATAGCAAAACAATTTGGTCTTTCAACGGACATTTACAAGTAGCCTTCTTAAGTTGTTTGTTTTGAACTACAGCTCTCGACCCGTGGTTAAAATAATAGTTTCTTGTTAATATCAGTAGTTCTAGCACCAGGGGAGAACCATAAGGCAGGGATGGCCAAACTCTGCCCTGCTGAGTTAAACTCAATTCAACACAACTCAACCAGCTAATCAAGTTTCCAGGCAGGCGTCTTGGAGCTGGTTGGAGGCAAACTTTGCAGGACAGAGTTTGTACACCTCTGCAAGAAGAAACCTTCATAATAAGGGAGAATAAGAACAGCGTAGCAGTCCTCAGGTGCCATGTTTGTTATTTATAGCAATAATCTGACATTCAAAATCAAACTGGGCTGTGTTTCCCCTACAAAGATGTAACTCCCAGGTAATGCCCAGCCCTACAATGCATCGTTGAAGAAATCAGCTAGCTAATCACGATTGTTTCCCAAAATAATATTGCCGCAAATCTGACATTCAACCACATTGATGATGACTTGCAAACAGTATTATCTTCTTTTGACTAATCCGGATAATTTAATGCCAGATTTTGCAACACAGTCTCACTCCAACTCGTCGAGTATGTTTTCTGAATGAGATGACAGCGAGTGAACGTGAGCAGGATCATTTTTAGTGATTAAAACCTTGTGTTTTACTCTTTTCTTCACATAAAGACTTCTGGCTTCAGAAGACATGGAATGTGACACAACTTGTTTTTAAAATATTTATACTGCTTGTTAATGATTAGTTTGTGCAATAAATACCTGTGACTGCATTTGCCTGTGTGTGTATTTATATTGAGGTATGTAGGTTTAGGGTAGGGGTGGGGTTTGGTGCTCCAATAAAAGTAAAGAATATATATTATATAATAAATTTAGATATGCATGCAAACCATTACATTAAGCAAAACAACTGAAAGCAATAGAGGACCCTTCACATCGAAACATGGCACTTAATGGCAAACTCTTTCTTTTTTTCAGTTATTTTGCCTTATTTCCATATTCAATCTTTGGGCACTCTTAAAAAACTTACTTTAGGATTTATAAAATCCACACGTTGTACAAAGTGTACAACTGTGTCGAGAGCTGTTGTTCTAACCATACAAATTGCAATGCTGTTTAGAAATCTTTGGAACTATGATTTTAAGGAAAAATGTCTCTAGGTTATGAATATAACCCTAGGTCCCTGAAGGAACGAGATGCTGTCAGTGTGACGGCTCTGAATCAGCCAATGATGAGTTGAGCTATGGTAACGAGATGCCCACGCCTCCAGACTTTCAAATCCCTGTCTAGTGTGTGTTTATGCACATGCAGACGAGAGAACAGAAGAGCATGGAGTGGCCTGAAGATCAAGTCCATAGAATCGGACAAATGTGTGGGGTATTGACCATCCAGCAGCATCACAAATATCGGCCATGGAGACCCCTGCTAGCAGGGCCTTTGAGGCCACCACACCGCGTGTCGAGTGCTCTCTGACTCCTAGCCTCGGTGGGAGATCAGAGGACTCATATGACATATTTATGGCATTCACTATTAAACGGCTTAAAGTCTGCTTGGTCGCTGGAAGCCCCTTCTTGGGGGGACCGAAGCATATGAACAACTTCTCGGACTCTTCCAATGCTAGCAATAGTGTGGTATTCATCGTCAACAGACTATCTGAAATCTCCTCCATGGGCTCAAATGGTGGCCCACAGAGAGCTTCTAACACAATAGCCAGGGCCCAGGTGGGCACCCGGGAATATACTGGTGGCCTCAACCTCAGCGCACCTTGGAGGAAGCGTATGACCGGGGGTTCTTAACCAACTGAATGTCCACCGAGAGATGAGTGGTAGGCCGATATACTCTAGCCACCATGTGAACCTTTAGGGTGGAGTGAGTGGCCCCAGTAGAGAATCTGGCCTGCAAAAATTCCAGAACTGTACCAACTGGGCAATTAATCTTGCTGGCGCTCTCTACACCATGAAGTTAATAACTTTCATTTTAGGCCATATAGCTTCCTTGCAGATGGAGCTCTGGACTGGAGAAGGGTCTCAACAATCTCTGTTGAGAGACCTGTGGCTAAGAGTTGTGCCCCCTCAGAGGTCACACTCTCAGTTTCCACAGCTCCGGACGGGGGTGTAATATGGTGCCTCCCACTTGTGAGAGGAGATCCCTCCTGATCGGAATTTCCCACTTAGGGCCGTCTAGGAGGTCTGTCAGGTCTGATAACCATACTCGGCCCGGCCAGAATGGCACTACTAGCACTAGACTGACCGTGTCCCGGCGCACTCTCGCTAGAACTCCTGGGAGCAGTGCGATTGGGGAAAAGCGTACAGACAAAGCCTTGGCCATGTATGTACCTTGGCATCCAGAAGAGAGTACCAGAGAGGACATTGCGCATTCTCATTTGTCGCGAAGAGGTCTAACTCTGCCTTGACTTTGCCTTGTAATTAACTCTAGATCTGTTCCACACCTCGGTGTGGAGCAACCACTGTTAGATGCCTCTCAGTGAGAGGGATCTGTCCCGGGCCCACACAAGGATCTGGTGTGCCAGCTTGTACAAGGGGCACGACCACAGACGTCCTTGGTGGTTGATGTAAGAGATGTAAGCATGAGTTACTGCCTTTAAGAGCTTCTTTATACTGGGCAATAAAGAGACTGCTGTCTCCTAGGTATTCTCATCTATTCACCCTCTAATGAGGAGAGGAGAAACGCAGCGCCGCCTTAATGAGGGGAAGTAGATGAATGCGCCTCCCTCCACGTATGGCTAGTGCTAGACCCCGTGCTGAAGGAATGAGATAGGGACTCGCCCGTCTCAGTATCTCCTGCTCGCAGTCAGCGATCCGCGAGCAACAACATCGCTACGGGACCAGTGCTGCTTAAATTGTTTATTTTAGGCTCTCTTTTTATCATTAAAGAGAGCCCTCCGGTAGCGAACCAGTCATAGTGACATTCTATCACTAAGTATGCAGCTCTCCTCATATTGTTGGAGAACTGCATCAACATGTTTCACTCCCCAGCAGACTACACCTCATGTGTGTGTTAACCGGCAATATAAATAACTCTCTTGCACGGAAGAACACACACTTTGAATGATGGTGAGTCGCCCTCGCCTCTTTTCTTTTTCTTTTTTGACAGACACTTTTAAGCTAGGACAAACACACAGTCAACACAGAACGCTTCGCTGAATGACCAAAAGCTAGTTTGCCGGCAGCATTCCACATGCTTTTATGTTCCTGGACAGTGACGTCACCCGCCTATGATTATCATTAACGACAGTTCTAACCAAGGTTGTGTTTCCCAAAAGCATTGTTAGCTAACTATGGTCGCAAGTTTCATTGAACTCTATTGGTAACAACAGAACTTGTTATTTTTGTGAAACACACCCCAACATGGTTTGAACGACAGAAGTGTGACAAAGTCTTTGTTTTCGTGAACCAGTAATTAACTACTTTGTTTCTTTAACAGGGCGTCATACTATTAAGCTGTTATTCAAGTTATGTTCATGTTCATGTTGGCCTGAAGGAAAACGCAAATTCATTCAAACCTCTTTTTAGAGCAGTAAAATATCTTGTTTCCTTGGTAATACTCTACACAAAGCAGCACTTAGCTCACAAACACTGTTTTATCCAACCTGATCTCACGGCAATTTGTACATGTTTGATGATGTAGCTAATTCATACAGATTTTTATGACCTCACTCATATGTTTTGCTAAATCGTACGTATTTTGCGAGTTGCCAATTTGTATTTGAACTGACTACAGCAGAAATTTAAAATCACCTGGGCTGATTATTTTGCATGTTCAAGGGTGTTTTCTTTATACTGCTATTCCCTGCATTGTGCAAAAGGACAAATTTATGAAAGCAGCTTTAGAGAATGACAAAAAGTATGAAAAGTTTAGAATTTCCAATAACCATTCTGGCACCTACATGTGAATCTGTTTATGTAGCTGTGTAGGAAAAAAGCTTGGCTGTCACTGGTTTCCAAAATATAATCATTAGACTGATAGAAGTGGATTCGCCCACAGCACTGCTATTACACAACATGGAGGTGGATAAATTGTAAAAAAAAAAAAAAAAAAAAAAAAAATCTATATGTGTTATGAATGATTTGAAAAGCCTTCAAATCCGCTTTCTGATTTAGAAGGAGATTTAAATGAAAAAACAATGTCTTATATATAACAGATAACTGAAAGGTGAGGTGTCATGTAAGTCTCATACAAAGCCCACAGATCTCTCCTCCTCACAGCTATTGTCAACAGATAATTTAATCTCGCGTTTTAATGTGTTCTAAGATGAGCCCTTATCTCTGCAGGTCAGCGGTAATGATGGTCAATAAGTGCTTGTTGAGTAATGGAAAAGCACCTTGTTTAACATAAAGGGCTTAAACTGTGGCTGCCACTTCCTGTTTACTATGTACTGCTTATTCATCCCATAAATAAAAAAATAAAAAAATAAAAATTTATATATATGTGTATACATATGTTTTTACATTTACTTAAACCCTAGACAGCAAAAAAAAAAAAAAAAAAAAAAAAAAAAAAAAAATATATATATATATAAATAAAATTATTAATAACTGGAAAAAAGGTCCATTTAGTTCAATCAGCACTGTAAAAAAAAATATAATAATAATAATTGAGAAAAGTTGGAGGCAACCAGCTTTAGCAGAATTTGAAGTCTCAACTTCTTGTGTTCTATTTATAAACCAAAAAATTAGAAAACGCGAAAATCTGCAAAGCTGGTTGCCTAAACATTTAGGTTTTCTCAACGTTTTATTTATTTATTTATTTATACATTTTTACTATGGATCACTTACAAACTGTAGCCAAATTACAAGAGCAAAATAAAAAAATTTATTAATTACATTACACATTCTGAGTTATATACATGTAATTAGTGTCACGCGAATTCAAATGCGAGCTATTTATAAAGAAGACACACAGCATAATGACACACACAGGGTCACCCCCGGCAATCGTGAACATCAGAGGCAGAGCAAGAGAATAATCAGAGTCCGTTGCATGAGTCAGGCTAGAGAACCATATACAAAGGGCGAGAAGAGTCCAGGAACAGGCGAGGTCGACAATGAGTAATCCAGCATGGGGAAACTCCAGGGAACAAGGATAACACCTAACAAATACTTCAAACAAATGTACACGACAGATACAAATAATGAACCATCCTTACACAGATTCATCCGGGGACTTAAATACACATGATCATTGGTTACGGGGAGGAGACCTGAAGGAAACACTATGACTATTGATCATTACATAGCCCCCACTCAAAGGGGCGGCTTCCAGATGCCCCAGGCTTTGGAGCCGACGGGAACACCCTCCAAACTAACCTCCATAGCCGATACAGGGCTAAGCGTGAGCTCCAGCGGAGCTCCTCGCGTATCCACGTCCGAAGTCGACATCGCAGGGGATAGTGCAGCCACTGGCAGACCTTCCATGGTCAGAACCGGACTGAACAGAGGCAGAGGAATGGCTTCAGGTGGCCCGGGCCATGGTAAATTGAAATCCTCTGCATATTCTGGCGGATTGGGCTATGGCAGATTAAAATCTATGGCGGGCTCAGGGGTGCAGACAGGCTCGGTTTCGGTCCTGGGCAGAGCTAGATCACAAAGGGGTTCTAGGGAGCATTGTGCGATCCACACACTCATAATGGCAACTGCCGTCATAGGCAGCACCGTGGACGGTGGAACTGTCTTTAAATTAACTTTTGTGGAGATGTTAGTCAGTCCAGCCGCCTTTACAGACATGACCTGTGAATCCGCTATGTGCGATATCAGCCCCTTATGCCTAACATGAACTCTGCTGTCCCCATGTGCAGTACTCACGATGTCGGAGCAACCAGGAAGGACGTCTGTGATAGATGAATCATGACAAAACATACACATTTGGGCTTTAAGTACATAAGGTCATGGGCTACTGGGTGGAGACATGAGTTAGAAACTAGGACAATGAACGATATAGGTGGAGACATGAATGACAAACCATAACAACAGACAAGATGGGCGGAGACATGTGTTCATTGAAAACAGTCCAGGCATGAAAACAGAGACAGAAACTCAAAGAGTTCGTTTCACGCTGGAGTGCCATCCAGTAGCCTGAGCTGGCACATCCAGCTTGATCATTACAATTAGACTATATTTTAATTACTTTTAGATGTATGTTTGGTCTATTCATTTGATTCCGGATAACAGTATAAAAATACAAGGATAGTTATTTAGTTATTAATTTATTTATTTCAAATAACAACAATCAAAACAAAACAGTTTCTAAAAATAGAAATATTTAATTTGTTCACCTGCATATCATGTGACCATTAACCACTTAGAGAACGAAAACATGCCATTTATTTAATATTGTTATTATGTTTTATGTTAAATTTGTTGTTTTATTTGTTTACATTCATTTATTGTTATGCACATCAATACCCTTGCATCTTTATAACAACGTGCACAAGCTATATGAGTTTATTAGTTCTGATTCATGGAAGAGCTAGTCTTGACTCAATTGGAAAGTCCACCATAATGCGCTTTTGTGTTCACACTGTGTGATGTCATGAGAGATGTGCAATGTCACACGAGCACGGCTATTATCAAAGTAGTCTATAGCTGTTGCAAATAGATTTTACACCCATCTGCCGCAGCACATCCTCCAACTACTCAATGACAGAACTGCTGGAAGTGATGTGTGCTGCGGTAGAGGATCAATAATCATTCTGATACTGCAATTATACTTCATCACTAATTAAACTGTTGTCTTCATGAATCTTTTCAGACACCCATTTAGTGAAGTAGACAAAGGAGACAGGAAATGGTAGCAAAATGTTGCTAAATCAATACAGAAACATTATACAGCCTGTTAGTTCAATATCGTATAAGCTCATGTTATTGCAAAGTGTTACACTGTGTTCAACAGAGATGTTTTTATTTATTTTCAGTATAAAGTGACAATGTTTATATCTGTGATAAAAGATTTCTAGATTTTTAAAAAAATGAAAAAAGTAAACTGATTTTATTATATTTGTAATTTTTTTTTTTTTTTTTACACAAAGGCAATCTATTAGTATTGCAAGAGACTGTTTTCCAGCTAATGCAACACTGATAAATAATAAATAAGCTTTCTGTGGGAGAATAACAGTGCTTATTATGATGAGCAATTATTCAGCCTTTGTTTCTTTTCAGATGTTATTTTTCCTCTTTGGTTTGATTGAATATGTTTTTGACTGTTTAAGCAGGAATTTCTGGGAATGCCCCTCTTTCCCATTAATTATATCTATACTTGGAACCTATAATAAACAACATTTTCACAGTATTTTATCATAAAATATAGGCCTATATATTGCCTAAATGTATTAAACCCATATTTTTTCTCTATCTTTCATTAATTAAAAAAAAAATATCGCAAAGACGAACATCTCCAAATGACTGTGTGGAATTAATTGAGCTTTAGAAAACTGAAAATACGTCCGCTGGGTTCAAAACTAGTTTTATTGACTCACTGGATGCTTTTTCTCTGCTTTAATATCCAGGGGCGGGAGATCATGATCAGGCGCGTGATGCAGCTCACCGCAGCAGACGCGCTTGCTATAAAAAGCCCAAACGCGCCACAACCAGATTACAACCAGCACAAGCTGTCAGACAGAGCTGCTGAAATCACTTCTCCAGAAGACGCTTCGGAAACAAACACGCCATGGAGGCTGGGGTGAGAGGGATGCACTGGAAACTTTTGCTACTTTCTTGTCTTTTGGCGGACGGGATGAGCCAGGACTTCGGACAGACCCAATTCATTTGCACGTCAGTGCCCAAGGATATGGACATATGCGCCGCTACACTGCAGAACAGCGTGCCTGGGGAGGATCTCAAGAGCACGGTCATGCAACTGCGAGAGACGGTGCTACAACAGAAGGAAACAATCATGAACCAGAAGGAAACCATCAGGGAGTTGACTTCCAAGCTGACGAGATGCGAAAGTCAGAGCGCGTCCGAGCCCGGAGACGCAAGGGTCGGCGGACGACGGAAGGAAATGGGCACCAAGAACACAATGGGAGATGTGTCGAGGGGTCCGACAGACACACTGGCCCAACTCTCGCGGACTTTACAGTCACTCAAGCAGAGGCTGGAGAACCTGGAGGTATGTTTGTTCTCCTGGAGCGCTTTCTTCCAAGTCGAGCACGGTGGATGTATTCAAGAACGCATTCAGATTGAACGGCTATCTTCAGGCTATTTTATTCAGTACATTGTATTTTAAGTAAAGCGGTGCTTATCGCGTTATCTTAACTGAGACTGTGCGTAGATTAAAATTAAATAAATAAATATTAAAACAACTATTGAGAATCTTCCACACTATTAGTTTGGCCGCTCTTAGACACCAAACGTTTTGCGTATCTTAAAGTAAACTATTTTCTAATCTGAACATCATCATAACGCGTTTAATTATTATTTAATTCTTAATGATATTGTAACACAACACTTGGACTTTTTAAAATTTTATTATAGTTAGGTAAGAAATAATAGTGGACTTAAATAGTGATATGCAACGTACATTATTTGGATATGGAATGCATTTTATTCCAAACTTAAATCAAGCGTTTCTCTCAAAAATAGATGTTCATATTTCTCTTTCGTAGCAATTCAGCCGGAATAACAACTCCGTCCAGGCGAACAGCTTGAAGGATCTTCTGCAGACCAAAATCGACGACCTGGAGAAGCAGGTCCTGTCCCGTGTGAACGGTTTGGAGGATGGAAAGCCCGGGTTGCGCAACGAGAGCGAGCAGCGCGGACGCGTCGAGTCCACTCTCACCTCACTGCACCAGAGAATAACCGACCTAGAGAAAGGTAACTATTCGCATTTCTGCTCCACCTATCATGTACGTGTCATGTAGATGTATCGGGCGCTTTCCTGACCTGTTTTTCGACCTGGAAAATATTCTTTTATGTGTCAGGGTAGATAATAAATTGCCGTCGTAGTGTCGCGCTGGCGTGTCGCAGGAGAGGAGGGGGTCCACAGAGCTGCATTGCTTTGCATATCCAATTCCACCCAACCAGCTTTATAGCATGATTTACAGACGGGAACCGGACAGTTTTTGCAAGCTCATGAGTTTTGTGAATTTTCAGCCACGCGAATCACGTTTTTCTCGGTCATTAAAATGCATAACATCCCACAGCCTTGTACAGTCTAATAGGAATTTTCACCATTTGCTCACCATAACTTTATCCCAATGAAGTACTGTACTTACTTGTAGAACTTACTTCTGTGTAGTACAGAGATGCATTGCAGCATGTCTGTGCCAAGCTTTTTTCCATCAGAATGGATACATATGGCAATTTACATCCTCAAGCTCCAAAAATGCACAAACAATATCTGATACATTTGAAGCCATGGGTGATGAAGGCATCAAACTTTAAGATGTTATCTGAAAAAAGCTCACAAACTGATGTGCTTTCAATGATTAATTGATGCAAGCAATAAAATGGTTAATGAAAATATACATAATTAGGAACATGATGCATTTAAAATGAGACAAGGTCAGATCGAGCTGCACAAGAAGAGTGCATGACCCACGTTGTCAAAAGCATGAGAGCACTTAAGATTAAGTGCTTCCAAGAAGTTAATGAGCATATAGTTCCTGCTATGTCAGCTTGTGTCAAATTGCTTGCGCTATTTAGTGCTATTTAGAAAGGGTCTGCCCTAGTTCATGCAGTAAATTGTACTTTATTTTTCTGTAAATGTTTACATAGGTTTGAAATTGAAAGGTACTCCAAAAGCAATGCTAGTAACTAATGGGATCATAATAATCCTAAATGTTTACAATAAACAAAACATGTATGCACATATGAATTAGGCAGCCCAGTCGCACGTTTTTTTTTTCGTGGTGCGGGAACGATTCTTACTCGACTTTCGTGAATCCACCACGAATTGACGCATCCAATGGAATC
>JAUMHQ010000048.1:18890949-18902160 GCA_032361165.1 Enteromius paludinosus
TTACGTGGACCGGCTTGCTCCTCTGAACTTCTACCTGTAAGTAAGATTAATAATTGATGATTGTATTTTCTAGCGATCGTATTTGTGTGCGTTATGTTGTGTAACAACGCTGCACATGTCTTGGTAACCGGCTAACTTGCGTTTCTGTAGTTCTGTTGTTCAGCTGTGGGGCTAATGTAGTCTAAACATTGTGATTGATACAGCTTGACTATCTATCTTTCTCACCATTAGTTTAAGGTCCCGTTTACACGAAGGGGGGAAGATACAGGTATTTCCCTGCGGTTTGGAATCATTTAGAAATGGGGTAAAATCAAATCTATTTTCGGAGAAAACTAAAGTTGACCCTGCATTCATGTAAACCTATTTTAAGAGCCTCATAAAACAATATTAGCCACTTTTAAAATGGCATAATAGGGGCACTTTAAAATTTTCTTCAGAGGCTTTTCTCTCTCCATTGAAAGTGCAGGTAAACAAAACTTCTAACAAAAGAGCTAAAAAAAAGCCATAAGACCTTTATAAAACAGATCCATAAGAACCAAGTGGGTTAATCTTCTAAGGAGATATTTTATATGTACTGTAATGTATTCACACATATAGATACAGCTATAGATACATTTTATAATGACGTTTTGAGATTTCTTTTGAGCTTTAAATTGTCGGTTACCTAGACCTTCACTGCAGTGTCAGAAAGCTTTTATGTTTCATTAAATTACCTTATCTTGTGTTTTGAAGATTAATCTTATTCTTACAGGTTAAACTCTTACAGGTTTGAAAGAGAAATCATGGTGAGCGAATGACGTAATTGATTTTTTGGGGAATAAATGATCCCTTTAAAGAAGTAGTTCACCCTCTTGTTCATTCTCAACAAGAACTGCCAAGTGGCCGAATAATTGCCTCAAACAATCTTAGATGGTATTAACATGGAAAATGTTGTTACTGTAAATCTAGTGATTATGTCAACCTCAAAAATGGTCATTGTTTCACTGTAGTACCAGCAAAAAAAATCACTACCATGCTCTATCGCCCCTGTGGTTTTTAAACAACACAGATTGCTCCATGCTAGCCATTGGGGATTGGTTCTAAACAAAAATAGATGAAATCTGGGAGAGTCCGAGAGAGTGCTTTCCGCTCAGTCTGCTTTTTGAAAGAGCAAACTGCAGCCGTTGACTGTTACCTGGATTTACCCAAATCTCTCCAGTGGCCTTACCTTTGGGCCCTGAATAATCCTCGCTGCCACTTCAAAGACTGGCATCTCCTGTTTTCTTCTCACTGATCCTGGGATAGCTTTGGTGGAGCTGCCTAAATCCCTGCCTTAGATATGAAACCTAAACCAATCAAAAAATTTATGGCAGTGCCTGAATTTGGACCAAAAAAAAAAAAAAAACTGATTAAGAGGAGGGCACTGCAGGGGCTCTGTACAGTGCAAATTATTTGGTTATGCATTATTCAATATCTGAATAACCTTCTAAAATAGCCATGTGATGCAGTACTTTCTCAGAACAAAAGCAAGTATGATTTCATATGCTATAGCCAGAAGAGATCTGTCACGTCACAAACTTTCCCTGGATCAGTCACTGCCACACCGCAGTCATCTGTTCCCGGATTAGCTCCAATCACCCGATCTCAATCACCTGAGTTCTGAAACCTGTCTCCAATCACCAGCGCACCATATAGTCTAGCTCAGGGGTCATTTCCTGAGTTTGTCTGCAAATGCTCAGAATACCTACCCGAATCTCTGCCTAGCTGATTAGTTTGAGATCGCTAAGAGCCTGTTTTCTAGGAACTTGTGTCTGCCTGCCTGCGTCGATCTGCCTGTCTCTCTGCAAAGACTGAGTTTTACAACCTTCACTATCAGACTGAATGACTTTATTGCTTTCTCAAAAGCTCACATGCCTACCTGCTGTACTCACCTGAGTGACTTAAATGTATTGCTCTCTACTGCCTTGTGAATCCTGCTGTTTCACATTACCCTTTGTCTCTGACTTTGACTGAGCATGACAAGATCTGAGTTTACATTTTGCCACAGATAAGTGACGTGCAGCTGTCACCGTTTCATACGCATCGTGTCTGAGTAGCTCTTTGTGACATCCTTGATATTGTTAGCGGTTACACATTGCTCCTGTTCTGTAGCTCCTTAAAAGAGACTGTGCTTCTCTCAAAAAAACTCACTGTTCTGAAAGATAGTTTAAAGGATAATGTTTCCCCCAGTGTCGGGGGGTTTGATGCTGATTCCAGATCAACAGTGCTCAATGAGACATCAAAACATTTGGTTAATGGTTTGCACCTCCTAATTTATGCATTTATTCCTTTTGAAATGTTCTTTAGAATTCATTTTCAAAGCGGTTCCTGAACAACGATCCCTAAATTCTGGGTTTCGTAATATGTGATTTGCTCATTTAAATCAAGCGATGTCTGCATTAGGGCAAATGCAGACCTGTAACAAAGAAAAACTAAATCTATACATCCATGCATCCATTCATCATACAGCCAAAAAACAAACACTCTAGCAAAATCTAGTTTTGTGTAGCCAGACCTTCAGATTAATGCCAGAAGTTCTAAACTTCAAGGTTTGCTGAGGAAATCTGACTGACATGTAAAACTGTGACGATCAGCTGGATGTGCCAGTCCAGCTCTCAATGGCACTCCAGCGCCCAGCGAACTCTCCATGTTTTATGTTTGTTTTCATGGACTCGTTCCCACAAACTCATGTCTCCGCCCTGCTTGTCAGTTGTCATGGTGTTTCATTGTTGACTCCACCAACTGACGTAGTTCTGTGTGTATATAACCCGGATGTTTTTGTGTGTCGTCACGGTCCATTGCACTGCCTTTTTTGACCACCGCCACTGTTTTGCTCTTTGGATTATATTTACTGTCTAGCGACCCACGCCTGTACTCTGACAACTCTCTTGCCTTCTCTGTTCATGTTTGCCGGTGATGATTTTAGAAATTCTGATTTTAGGAATTACTCATGCTTAAGGTTAGATTTAGGTGTTCGATTAGGCGATTTTTTATTTTATTTTATTTAAAGTTTTGTTTCAGGATCAACAAAATATGCTGAGCTAGAAACACATCTAACTCGGCAAAATCAGGAGGTGCATTCTTATGCTAACAGAGCGACATGCAATTTATTTAAGAACTTAATGCAAGTTTACTGCAACAATGGTGCTGTTGTCACGAGGCTGAGAGATAAGACAAGGCGTGTGAATTCAAACGCAGAGTGTTTATTGAGTAACAGGGCAAATACAGACAGGCTGGGTCATCACCGGTAAACAATAATGGCAGAGGCAAAGCAAGAGAATGGTCAGAGTCCGTGCGTGGTTCGAAACAAACAGTCCAATGGGAGAAGCAAAAGCAATAATCCAAACGTGAGCAGGGGTCAGTAATGATAAATCCAAACAGAGTAACAAACAACGAGAACACGGGTGGAAGTACTAGACAGTTTGATGAGTTTGTGGCAATGAGTGCATGAAAACAAACACAAAACATTGAGAGTTCGCTGGGTGCGGGAGTGCCATCCCCTGAGCTAGGCTGGCACATCCAGCTGATCGTTACAGCTGTGAACTTCACTTACTTTTGAAAATCCAGCATTTAGTTGGTCCTGATAAGCAATCATTGTCAAAGATGTAAACATGATGGCTTTATTCTTACATAAGGCAGTTTGGTGTGTGGAGAAATCCCTTAGAGTGCAACCAATCAGATGATGACTTCAGAACTCTCAACACATTTCCTTTATGTGTGTGGCATATCAGACATTTAGCCAACAGTCAGTTTCTGAAGCTTAGATTAGCAAAACCCTATTATCATCATCATAGTAACCACAAAGAACACACAAAAAAACTGTCTTGATTAGTAAAGGTCTAGAAAACGCATAGAACTCCTTAGCAAAAACCCCTTCAAGACAAAAATAGCACTTTATGTTACAGTCCTGTTCCTCATGTACATATTATCTACATTTTGCAGTAATTGCAACAATTAGGTAATAACTAGAACTAACCCTGACCCTACCCTTAAACCTAACCCTTCACCATTAGCAGTACCTTCTCGGGTAATTACATGCAAGTACACTGCAACCAGAAAAAAATGTCGCCCAACACTGTTTGGGTTTAGAAATGTAATTTTTCTAGTTTTAATTAGATTTTCATATAACACAAAGATCTTCGCATTCGCTTCTTTCAATAGTTAATCATGATGGATCTAAAGAATCTAAATCAAGTTTCAAAGGTTCACCTCAATTTCACCTCTGCCACATCTCAGTCAGAAGACTTTTTTTGGCAAGGTAGACAGTATTGCATCTGACAACTTTTATAACTTTCCTCCTTCCTCTCCATGCTCGAAGCCTTTAATTGCAGCCCAAACCTGTCTATTAGCATGTATACCTCACAATCATTATAAGAGCATCATGAGATGCTGACTCTGTTCAAACCCTATAGTGAGCTGTCAAAGTCTATTACACTTGGAAAAAAGCTCAACGTTTTAGGATTTTGCAAAGTTCAATATTTCAAACCACCAAATTCGGAACTATTTTTAGGCTTTTGGCACTGCATGTGAATGGGCAGTATTGAACAAGAAAATTAAGTCTGGTTTTCGATGCAATGACCTTTATGTGTCCAAATATTTCCGGGGCCATTCTTTATGGGATTTTGCTTCAAGTAATAGCAACTGAAAAGCTTTTCAGACCTCATTGATATAACAGATTTCATAATTGCATCATGCCAAGACTCTCATATAAAGAGTGGATAGTTATATAGGCCCTATTAGGATATAATATTTAAAACAATCCATCATTGACTGAGGTGTAGCGTTATGGCAATTCTGAAGATAAATGATCTTTAACAAACATCACAATATGTCTGCTTCAGATGCATTGAAAAATGAGTGTCGAAGGCAGTAAATGTAGGAATCTCATGTCAGACTATATCCTCATGTGGCTGCAGGTTTTTAATGCAGAGTTTACATAGTCACATGCTACCTGTGATCTTGAGCTTATAAAACTTATAGAAAACCCTCAAGATCATGGTCAGTGAGGATGTGACTCATAAAGGAATGGATTTTTTTTACTTAAATACTATGAGTTCTATTTACTTCCAGTTCATTTGACATAATGGAAATTGTGAAATACATTCTCATATACTTTTTCAATGCAGCAGATCAGAACACACAGGTTTTCTGTGCACAGTAGATATTCTGTTTCCTGCAGTAAAAGCAAGAGCTTCATGCTATTCAAAAACATCAGCAAAGGCTGCAAAAATGAGCTCATATTGCTGTCTCAAACAAAATATTACTAAACATAAAGGCTAATAATTGTTGCACTAGCAATGGGCCTGTAATTGATTTTTTAGCTTGTTTTACAATAGTTTTTTCCTGCCACATACTAGGCTATGTTATAAATTCTGAATTACTGCTGTGCTTAGTGTAAGCAATGACTAAACCAAGACCTCCATCTGGCATTACTGCTAAGAAAAAGGTAGGGATTACTGGCGGTAGAGGATAGTAATATCCAGATGTGTGCAACAGCAAAACCAAAAAAAGAACGAAAACACAAAACCTATCCCAGATTTAGTTTGTCTAATGTTAGTCTGATGGCACCAGCATCCTGGTTTATAGATGTTTTCCAACGCAGTGAAAACGCAATTAGCCAGTGTTTTTGTATTATTGAAGGCAACCATCAGTTATTTTTACAAACTTTTCTTAGAGCATTGAACAAACATAGGGACAGATTTACTAAACTGGGCAAATTAGAGTTAGAGCACAATTCTATGAAAGTGACAACTGCTAATTCACACATTAACGATGCAGCCAGATCATTTCAATAATGATCAGCGCAATCTACCAAGAGCAGCACAAATTACCACCTGCTTTAAAGGGTTTGTTCACCCAAAAATAAAACTTATGTCATTAATTACTCACCCTCATGTCGTTCCAAACCCATAGGACCTTAGTTCATCTTTGGAACACAAATTAAGATATTTTTGATGAAGTCAGAGAGTCTGACCCTCCATAGATAGCAATACAACTGAAATGATCCCAGGTCCAGAAACATGGTAAAAAACACTGGAAAAAAAGTCTATGTGACATCAAATCAACTTCAGTTTTGCGACGCTACAAGAATACTTTTTTGGTGCAAAAAAAAAACAAAAATAACATAATTTACTCAACCCTTCTTCTCCTGTGACTTCTCCTGTGACCATTTTGGAGAATATTATTGCAGAATTGTATGCTTTCCTCTAGGGGTAAACAGCCGGTCACTGTGATTTTGCCAAGTAAGACATGATCCTGGATCAACTTTACTGTCCAAAAATATAAACTTATCCCAATCCTTACCCTTAAACCTACCCCTACCCAAAATTTTTGTCTAGAACCAGTGAGAAATTATAGCTGATTAACAAGGGTGTAGAACCAACTTACCATGATTCTAAGCCTAAAACAGATATTTCCAGAAAAATGATTCCTCAATTCTGATTGGTTGATTAGAATGTTGTTCCAGGATCAACAAGGATGTTGATCCAGGAACATCTTGTACTTGGTGAAATCACGCTCACCGTAAAGGTCCACAGATTAAGTACATGCGCATGCTTTCACTCGGATGTAAACAATGCAAATTATGTCAAATACGTTAAAGAGTGCTTTTGCGGTGTGTTGTGATACTCTCTAAACTGGCGGAAGATGTTAGTCACTTGAGAAGAGTAAATTATGTTATTTTTGTTTGCAAAAAAAGTATTCTCCTAGCATCGCAAATGTGAAGTTGATCCTCTGATGTCACATGGACTGTTTTACCGATGTTTTTGTGCTTTTCTTCTAGCCTGGGCCCGCCCGTACTTCCTGTGACTCCACATTCTATTTCGCGAGCATTTAAGCCCGCCTCTCAGAAGGCGCGTAGTAAGGCAGCTTGGCCAGACTAAGCTCCTATGAGCTTTATAGTCGAGGAAGCCAGGCTACTATTCTTCTAGATCTGGATCATTTCAGTTACTGTCAACGGAGGGTCAGATGGCTTTCTGATATCATTAAAACATATCTTAATTTTTGTTCTGAAGATGAACAAAGGTCTTATGAGTTTGGAATAATATGAGGGTGAGTAATTATTGACAAAATGTTCATTTTTGGATGAACTAACCCATGTACATGTAAAGTCGGTAAAACCAAAGCTAAAAAAAAAATTAAATACAAAGTATCAAAAGTTTTTAAAAAGACTTTTGCATGGTAATTTGACTAGCACAAATGTTAATAAGTTGCATTGCGTGAATCATTTTAATGCTCTCCTTTGATAAATTTTGCATCTGAAACTCTTACAAAGGCATTTTTATTAAGATATGGTGAAAAAACAACTGTATCCACACTTCAGTGCTAATTTTTTACTATGTGTCTTTAGCAGATCCTGAAAGTAGCGATATGTTATAAATTTAACTGTCATGAATGAGGACGTGAAGCGTGCGAGTTCAAATGCAAAATGGGTTTATTGGGCTCAGGGTCAGGCAGACAAAGTTGAACACCAGCAATCAGAATCAGTAGAGGCATAAACAAAAGAGTAAACGATAATCCAGGCGAAAGTCAAACGTACCTTTGAACAGAGTCCTAGGGGCAAAACAAAAACGCAAATCCAAGGGAAGCAGAGGTCGACAACGATAAATCCAGACAATGACAACAGGGTACAAGAACACGAATGAACACACTGGGTTGACGGCATACACAATCGCTGCGTCCGAAATCACTTACTTCCCTACTATATAGTACGTGAAAAACAGTCTGCGTGTCGAGTAGTATGTCCGAATTCATAGTATCCGAAATTCAGTAGGCGAGAAGTACCCAGATGACCTACTGCTTCCGGCCGAATTCTATAGTAGGCATACCATGAACACTTTCCTATCCCATGAGGCTCCGGGAGAGGAGACGTCATTTAAAAAAATGGCTCATTTTAAGTGTAAGCACCTCAGGAAGAAAACGTTGTTTATTGTGATTAAATTACACTTGTTTAACACAATCTAAATAATCGGATGACTTATTGAAAGTTTAAATTGTCTATTATTAAAATTAAATAAATTAAATATTGTTTATATTATTACCTCAAACAATCTTTAACAGGATGGAGTGTATCTACAGTAATTCCAGTGGACAAACGTGACATGGAGCTAGGTTTCGTCTACCTTTTGTAAAACTTTGTATAATGATGACTTGATTTTCTAATCCTGTTATAATTCCTAATACATTGAATGTGTCATAGTCAAACCATTACATTTGAGGTCTTTATTCTGACAGTATGGAGACAATGTGAACATAATGTATTTTCAGAGGGCGTATCCTCACCCGAACCATTCTAATCCGTCATCCCTTAATCCTTTATTAATCAAAGCTTCCAAACACATTTATACCGAATGGATGGAAAGACTCAGCTCACCAATCCCATTGAAAATAAATAAATAAAAAAGGTCATTCCCTTCTTGTGCACTACCGACCTTTGCTCAGCTGGTTTGCTAGCATGGTTTTTAGCTTGCATAAAAATTGAGGATATAAAAGTCCTTCCCTGTCTCCAAGAGTACACAAAGATGTGATGTATTAAAGCTCCTTTTGAAGCAGTAAATATCATTACTCTTCCTAGCTTCAATAAGCACAGAGCTGAAAATGCCAAGTACCTCTATAAACAGTCAGACCTGCAGAAACTCCCCTGAGAGAAGCACAATCCACAATCAACTTTTAAGATGTTTTCAGAAATAAATGCTGTCCTGATTTAAATGTCTCTGTGAGACACATTATATAACGCTCTTTGATTTATAGCATACCTCCAAACCAGCTCCTATGACCCGCTGTCATATGGAAAATGAGGTTGAATTTTGTTGTCGTTTAATCATGCTTAATGTGACATTGGTATGGCAATAATATCTGTGACAAGAGCTCTTTTCAGTCTGCAGTGTTCTGTTTCTTTTGCTTGTTTTCTTTGTATTCCTCTGTAACAATATGGAAAATGCAGATACTCCACTCTTGCGGTCTACTCTACTAATTTAATAAGCGATATCTCATGAATAATTCACTGGAATGCACTAAAAGTCTCTTTCCCAGTTTTCTTTTTGCACAGGCACTTTGAAACCTAATTGTCTATTTTTTTTTTTCTATTCTGTATTAGAAATGTTTACTACAGGATGAAAAGGCAATATTTTGAAAACCCTTTAAAGTTCTAGTTAATTAAATTTTTGGTTAACACAAAACTACAGTAGTAGTTACAATGCTGCTGAACTGTTTTTATATATATTGTGTACCCGTTCACAATCACCTGAGTTCTGAACACCTGCACGCTATCAGTCACAGCCATTTCCTCGATGGCTGAGCTCAAGGTAACTTCGCTCTACCTAACTGCAGTTTCTACTCACCTGGAAGTGTTCTCACACGGATAAGGATCACTCTCCCATGAGCTTCAGAGATCGCTCTTCCTCCCAGCTTCACAAAGCCTTAGTATACTCGCTCCTTTATTTACCTTCTGAGTGGATTTGCTCATCTCTCTGTTTGTGACTCTATTACTTACCTGTGATACTCACCTTCAAAGGAATTGAGATGTTACTTACCTGTGATACTCACCTTCAATGAACCTGAGGCATTGCTTACCTGCGCAAGGAGTTGGAACTCTCACCACCGCAATCACCTGGGACTAACTACCAGTAGAGAACCTGTTTGATTTAAAAGAACTTTTAATATCACCCTTCACAGTCTTATTACCTGCTGATGAAAGACTTTACTTTGCTTGTCACAAATAAAAACTCACTTGTATCTTATCTTCTGTGTCTGTAGTCTCTGAGCGTTGCAGAAGCTCAGCCCATCAAAAGGAATGGAACAGGACGAAGCTGCAGCCAGTCCCGATCCAGTCTCAGCATTCTTTCAGCTCCTACGGGAGTTTCGATCTAACCAGCCCGATGTATCCTGCCCTGTTGCTCGTCCTCGACCATTCTCCGGTGAACAAGCCGAATGCAACGGTTTCCTGCTCCACTGTTCGCTATTTTTCGAAGCACAACCAAACAAATTTCCTACTGACCGAAGCAAGATAGCGCTGATTATCACATTGCTCGAGGGACAAGCACTAAAATGGGAAGAAGCCCTCTGGTCAATCGAAAGTCCTCACCTAGCCTCTCTCCAGCTGTTCCTTCAACAGTTCCGACTGGTGTTCGGTCAAACCCCTTCACCATTGACCGTACAAGAGGAACTCCTCCAGATCAGTCAGGGCAAACATCCACTGCACGAGTACGTCCTCCGTTTCCGCACCCTGTCGCTGTCATGCGGTTGGAATGAAGCCGCCCTCCTAGCAGTCTTCCCAAGGGGGTTAAATACCAAGATCCGACAACAAATGGCCATTTATGAGGACAGCATGGGCTTGGATGCTTTTATAAAGAGAGCCATGACCGTGTCCCAGAACTTAACAGCCTGTGAAAACCCAGTTGACACACCGACCTCATCTACATCCATCGAAGAGCCCATGCAAACCAACCACTACCGCCTGTCACCATAAGAGCGCAGCAGGAGAGTACGTAATGGTTTGTGTCTGTATTGCGGAGCCTCGTCACACACCATCCAGGACTGTCCATTCAAACCAGCCCAGCTTGGGGTGAGTGTTGGTACTTTGCATCATTTTTCAAATCCCATACCATTAATGGATGCGATTCTCTCCACTGACACTCATCATCTTCCCGTAAAGGTCTTAGTTGATTCAGGGGCAGCCAGTAATTTTATCTCCACACACTGTTTCCAGCAGCTAAACCAGCCCCGAATAAAAGGCCCTACCACGTATCGAATTATCACTATTCAAGGAAAACCCCTAGATAAGCACACAATAGACTCTTGTTCTGGTCCCCTAACTCTCCAGATAGGATGTCTCCATAAGGAAACCATCTCCTTTTACCTGTTGCCCGGAGCCACGGTTGACATCCTTCTGGGCAGACCTTGGCTGGAACAACACAGTCCCATGGTTCGTTGGAAGTCAGGTGAAATCCTAAAATGGAGTCCATCATGTTTTACTCACTGTCTGTCATCCCTTCCTCAGCAAACTCCTATGCTGTGTTACTCCACTACCATCGAGAGCCCTAATGGGGAGGCTGAATTCCATATACCTCCCGATTACAAGGAGTTCCAAGATGTGTTCAGCAAAAGAGCAGCTACAGAAAGGGGAAAGTCTACCCATTGTCCCTACCTGAACGTGAGGCGATGGAGAAGTATGTGGAGGAAGCACTTAAGCAGGGG